>LPNX011151314.1:246103-298783 GCA_001517045.1 Pseudotsuga menziesii
TTGTAAAATCCACACGATAGTATCATTCCATTACTTCAGAGTCTTCTTATTTGCTTTCAGACTCCTTAAAATTGAAAGCAACCACGAGCATGAACTGTCATGGGATCGTAAAATCCACATGATAGTACCACTTTATATCCACACTTCTGCTAGTTCCCTAACCCATGAAGAAGTCGCCCCGCACCTCTTGGCACTATGATCGATCCTCTCGGCAGCACCCCCAATCAGGTCGCCTTTGTTCAGAGTATTCTGCAGTCTCCTGCCATTTTACCACAGCTTGAGTCTCCCTCAGCCCAATCACCCTCAGATCCTATACCACTATGATCCCCTTACCACCAGTCAGTCTCATATGCTGCTCGATCATCCCCTCCATCATACTCTGAACAAAGGAAGTTTGAGACCACCCACTCTACTTGCCCAGTTATACCCCCCAGTTTTTAACTCCTGCCATCAGTACTATCACAGTTCGGTTTTTCACCTCGCGCTCCTGTCAAGGAAACATCATGGCCTTGATAGTTGCAGGTCTCCCTTTGTCGACGAAAGCCCCTCTATTCCAGAGGATAGACCCAGAGGCCCCTGCGCCTTGGACCCATCACCATCTGTGGTGAGTGCCTACGGACCATTTTGAGAGGAATCATCATTGCCTCTCCGAATAGTTGTTTCTCACATGCTCGAATTCAGCACCTTAATCGCATCATTGAGAATCGCACAGGATGTATATCCCTTCCAGTATGTGTCAAAGACCCCGGATTTCCCCCGACTCTAGCACATTGGTGAGTTACTTCGGAACAGCCAGTTTTATGTTCCCGTGGATGTCTGGGCTATGTTGGCGATTATATTCAGAAGCCATCCAGTTCCATGCTTCCTCAAGTACCCAGTTCAGTTCCAGATCAGTGTACCATTGCACTTATGACCGTTGTCGCTTTGATCCAGCAACTCATTAGTTCCTTTGGAACCACATTCAGGAGCACTGCTATCAGTCCAGTACATCAGTTGTTCAGTTCAGACATGGTCAGCCCAGCAGTATGTTCCAGATTTGTGTCCCCTCTGGACACTTATGATATACACAGTGGTTTTCTATGTATCCTACAGGTCCCTCTTTTCAGACCTCAAAGTTATTTTTATGTATCTTGATACGAGCATGGGAATGCCCGCCTCGTCCATATTATCAGATGATTCCTCATCCATTATTGAGGTTATGTACTTTCCAGTCCTTGCAGTTGGTTCGAGATCGTTGTTCCGGGCTTCGGTTGGTTCCTTCTCTTCTCCACACCCCAGGAAAAACGAATATGACTTATGATGTCCATCGGCCATACGATGAGCTCCTGCCCTCGCACATCAGGGGGCAATCTGTTAACACCCAAAAAGGGTTCACTACCTCATCTACCCCATTACATGGCTCATTTGTCCATTTTCCCACCATATTTCCATCTAAAATGTTTGTGGACTTTTCTTGCTGGAAGGTCCACAAGAGTTCGGTACCGACGTCCTAATGTACGTGTAGCTAGAAATGATTAAGGAAAGTTATAGCAAGATCATCAAATGTAGCATAATCCCCCCCTCGGTAACTCTATATACCATTTCACCGCAGGACTTGTTAGGGTGCATTGAAATAGCCTCAAACGAATGGAATCGTCATGTAAGGAATTGGAAGAGCACAAAAGGTGGAAAGTGGTGACATGCTCACTGGGATCTTCACCAGCCTTACCTTCAAACTTGGGAATGTCTAAAGGAAGCTTGGTAGAGACTGTCGGCTATGCCGGGTTATGAAAGACAGGATCATTCATCAATCTTGACAATCCAGGTAAGTTCAATGTCGCAAGGAAAGGGAGCCTAGGTTGAGCTGATTGATTTCACACTCCCTGGTAGTTTTGATTCATGTAAGGTTTATTTATATAAATACAGTGGTCTTGGCCATAATAACCTCCTCCCATTTGACCCATGGAGGGCTGCATGTAATCATTGTGATGTGGGGTACCTTGATTATGAGGTGCTACAAAGCCATAATTAGAAGAGTAAGTAGGTTGTTTATACCCGTACCCGTAGGGTTGGTATTTTTGTCCATACTGCGGTCCATAAGAATTTCCATGAGAACCTCCATAAGGTGTTCCATGGGATGTACCATGAGAAGGTCCATAGCTTAGTATATGGGGAGCTCCACGAGGTGGAACATGAGACGATCCAAAAACATGTACATGACCTGCTGACACATTAGGAGGTACTCAGCTCTAAGATACAATCGTGTTAGCAGTCATAGAATGAACATGGCTAGTAGTAACATTTTGTCCTAAAGGCCCATGTGAGTTAGGGGGAGGATGAGTCGTTAAAAATGCATCCGAAGGAACAGGGTTCGAAGACGAAGGGAGATGTGAAGGAATTTAAGTGGTGTTCCCAATGTTCACTTGTCTCAGTCTTGGTATATGAATAGGATTACTAACACTAGGCCTAGGAGGAGCATGTGAAGATGCCTCCACCATAGGGATGGAAGGTGTAATGTGACTAGTGCCCCTATACCTCTGCACATGGAAAAAAGTGGGAGTGCCCCCACATGTAGTGTCAAGTTCAATTTATGACTTGGCATGATAAGCCAGATCAGGCTTAGGGATATCAGATATGTCATATCTAATGTTACTAGTGCTTGTGGGTTCATAGTGAGTCTCGTCGCCCGGAAACCAATACCGGTGACCTTTGCATGAGGGATCATAACCATATCATGAAGGTTGTTCATGTGAAGGATCATATGTGCTAGTAGTATCTTCCTCCCCAACCTCATGAGGTGGAGAATACATCTCTAGAATCTCATCCTCATGATCTCCCATGGTGTGTGAATAAAAGTGAGAAGTAGTCCACCTAGACTGTCTGGTTCTCTCTTTCAAAGGAGGAGGAGACATGGAAGGCAGAAATACTGCTAAACAACGATAATGGTGGGGTGCTGCACCCAAATCCACAATGAATCAAAGAATAAAAAGACTCGATCTAATTACACAAATCCTAGGAAAACTAGCATGCACAGAGCATACACCTAAAAATGTATAGCCAAATCACAAGCAAACCAAGGGTAGGATATGTGAGCTCCCGAATGAAGCAGGTGTGTATCACCTAGGAGAGGCTTGAGACTCCCATACACAACAAGCAGAGGTTTGTAACCAATTATAGTGGCCCTCAGATTCAACGCATATAGCGACTGTGTTGTCCTACCCCTACCTGGCCAAGACACCTGCAGAATAACCTTTGCAAATACCCCCTCGATAACCTAGGTAAGGAAACTAAGGTCACCTCGATATAATCAATGCTCAGGAAGACAGTCACAAGAGGGATTGACCATATGGGTAGGGTAATAAATACTGAAGCTTGAAATCACAACTAGTACCCTAGGGGTGCACTGGCCAATACCTCAACGGCCCCTAGATACAAATACAATCCTATAAATATCTCTGGTGCTAATCAATCATAATCAGGGTCATCCTAATCATAATTTCTCACACTGGCTTGTGTTTAACTCCCTTGTAAGAGGAGGATCCTAAGAAACACTAATTATATAAAGGATTTCACACTCTCACCTGGACAGACACCTAATTGTTTTTTTTAGTGGTCTTGGAGAATTAACTCACAATGAACTATTCCAAGACCCTAAAAGCTAGTCTTGTTGGTGCACCCTAGAAAAGAAAAGAGTGTAATTCATTTTATTATGCATTGATTTTAATTGGATTTATTAATCAAATGGTAAATGGACATGCAACTAATGATTTTATGACACAACAAGAAGTAAAATGCACACCTAACAATCAATGCAAATGCATTGTATCGAATGAAAAATAGGGTATGCTACCACGTGAAGTGAAAAACATTTCCTTCAAATGTACATGCAATCATTCCTATATGAAAATCTGACTAAAATTCACCAAGCAAAGCTAATTCAAGTACCATGCTAATGCAAAATGAAAACACTTCATAACTATGCAAAAAACAAAATGTTTTTGTATTTTTGAATTAAATTAGATAAAAAGAAAAAAGATGACTCTATAACCCTTAGACTCTGCAACCACTCACAGATAGTATCCAAGCAAAGTACCAAGGTAAAATATACCTAATGCACTAATCTCAAAACAAAAAGTAGAAAATGAAATGACAAGAACATTTTCAAAAATCAAATAAAAAAGAGTCTCTGGTCAGAAACAGAGGGTATATACAGACTCCAGAAACATCAAAGAATACTTATAAATCATCCAAACTCACCCGGAAACATTTAATATTCCCAAAAAAGAAAAAAATTCAGGACATACGCGATTGTTCTCAGTAAACCTGCATACATATGCAACTATTCTAGGAAAACTCGCATTTACATGTGACAGTGAAAGAAAAACCCACGTACAGGAATAAAAAGAGAGAAAAATAAGGTAAATACAAAAGCTGAGACAAAATTTACTCCTACAGGACACTAGTGGGACTTCATGCCCCCAAACTCGACACAGAAATAGAGAAATCAGAGCAATTCAAGCACATTTAATGCCAAAGAACCCCCAAAGAAAAAAACTAGGAACTTCCCTAGTATGGTCACCAATTCTATTACGGAGAAAACTTCCTATGGCTTGGGGTGTACCACAATAGACAGAGAAACCACATAAATCAATCCCTTCCCAATATGCAAGAGAAATAAAACATCTAACACTAAAGGATCTCGAATCATACCTTATTCTGGATGGTTGAAGTATATCCCCGTTGAGCTTTTTCCAATCCCGCTTGATTTAGCAATTTACTCTCAACAACAGTAAACAAGGAAAGCATTCTATATAATATAGTGTTAGGCCTACTCTAGCATATATAATCAATAATGCATAAGCAATTAAATGCATCTATGGATTCAATATTCATTTAAATGCACATCATTGGACAGGAAAATATATTTCTATTAATAAAATCAGAGATTACATAAGTGACAACCTATGTCGGCACATCTACAAACTGGAGAAACCAAGTCCTCCACCTGGGCCTCCACCACCTCAATCCTCCATCTCTTGATAGAAAGCTCACAAGAAAAGGAAAGTTTAGGAATAACACAAAGTGCTCCAAGTGACAAAGGGATGCAGACTTAAGTATAAGCAAGCTACGGCAACAATGGACTATAGTTTTCTTGCTCTTCAATTCCTCCTCTTCAATGTATCCAAGGGGTTCCTTATATAGTGCTTCAATGGGGTAATGGAAGGTCAAATCCGAGTGATCTGGAGGCATAAGGAAGGCCAAGAGACAAGTGACTCGGATCCACATCAAGGAAAACTCCAAAAATATTTGGACTTATGCACACATCCCAATGTACGCGAGTTTAAGGGTAATATCCATGTATATATGCGAGAAAGGGATTAAAAGTCGCATACAACAAATAATAGGTGTTTTTAGGAATGATCTTGGAAAAATCAAAGGTACAATAATGGTCCATGGGGTCCAAAGAGTCTGTAGAGGGACAGGGAAGGCCATAAAAGTGTGATTTTTTTCAGATATATCCAAACTCGTACTCACGATATTTAAGTCTTGTCACTTTCTAACCATTATGCCTCACTATCATTTTCTAGTCATTATGCTACTTACACACCTTCTCATACTATTATTATACTTCACCTTCCCTTGTCGCACTCCTTCCTTCTATCACAAACTCCTCTTCTGGCGCAACTTCCTCTTCTCTCGCACCTCTTCCTTCTTCCTACCTTTCATTGCTTCTTTCTATACTTCGGTCACGGCTCCTTCTTCTAGTTCTTTATATATTCTCCATACATGGAAAAAATTCTAAGTCCATTATACCTTCCTATCGTTAGGCCCAACAACATCCTTGTATACTTTCAGTACACATACATCCATGCATTGTGTGTGCAAGTACAAGGAAGGTTTTGAACTACCATGCCAGAGAAAATCATATTGTATACAAAGCATGTTGGATGTAGTAGAGAATGCAAGTAATCAACTTGTACATGAAGAGATTGAGGAATTGTTGGATCTAATGGAAGATGTTTTCCAAAGGATGGGAAATGGTCGACTTCCAATATGGCCATGGGATCTTAGTACCCTATTGAGTGACAAGATGATCAAGGTGACTGAAACATTGAGAATACTGCAACATGAACGATGGGATCCTAGAGGACAAGCTAGGATTGATTTCTAGTAGTTTATACATGAGGAGAATTGGTTTGGTTTCCTACATAAGAAATCCTATGATGGATGGACTCACTATTTTCCTGTTGGATGGATTGGGAGTCTTCACAAGAATCTATCTGTTAACACTAAGTGTTGTAGAGAAGGATGGCATGAGAAGGTTCTCGGCATCCATCCCTTTGGTAAACCATGAGAAAATGATAATGAGCACCTACTTGAATGGGTACATATGGTAAAATCCCGTAATTTTGTTGTTACATACAAGGAAGTGTAAAATAGGGTAGTAACATGTGCATTTCTTCCTTTAATAGAAGATCCATTGGCTTGGGAAGTTCTATTAGTGTTGGAGTCTTCTAAAAATAAATTTGCATGTGAGAAATTAAATGATTAGATCCAATATGAACATCATGAGAACATGAAATAAGTTATACATTTGGCTCCAATATCATCCCCAAGTGTTGTTCATGAAAACACACCCTTATAAACTAGGGTCTCTAGGGTTACCAACTTACTAAGATAGAATTGCAGACAATCAAATATGTAGAAATTGAAATAGGAATAGGAAGAAAACTTAGAAAACATGGTTTATGACGGTTGATCCAAGATTTTCTTCTCCTCTTCCAGTCACTTCCACAGTGCTTCCACAACTTCCAGGGCTTTCTCCAATCACCTGCAAAGAACAAGTTCTTCCTGCAAATATCTTATATATATATATATATATATATATATATATATATCAATGGTTAATGAAATAACATATTCATAATGAAATTATAAGATAATTCATAAAACAACATATACAAGAGTGCACATTGTTGGAAGAATCACTTTCTTTATTAATAAACATAGATGGTGAGATTACAGCCCAACTTCTGAAACAAGGACCCCTCTACAAACCAAGGACAATGAGTTTTGCTACTCCAAGATGTCTGAAGGCATACCACCAAAAAAACTTTTCTCTTCTAAGAATGATTGATTAACCCCATCCCATGCCTTCTATTTATACATGGGGAAATAGAGAGGTTTCGATGGTTGATATGGTTGAGACAGTTGATATAGTTATGATTAAGGGCACAACTGATATTGACTAATCATGATTTATATTTTTAAATTCAAATTAAGGTACACCCAAGCATTGATATAGGTAAGTCACATATGACACGTCCATTTCTTTAAGGAATCCAGCATGTTCAATGTACATGCAAGTTGTAATGCACATACTCACGTGTGACACATGGGTTGTTGTGAAAATAGTCATGTGTGCAACCCTAATTTCCAAATAAAAATATATTCAGTTGGTCAGGAGATGATGTATCAACAGTCATACCCATCTATATTGTTTTGGCTACTTCAATCTAGTTTTTCCTTTTGTGTCCCGACATATTGGATGCCATTACTCGAATGGAGAAGTGCCATTTTACATGATATAAATGCCCCCTAATGTGTGAGGTCAGAGGGAAACGATGGCTGAAATACATTATAATATTTTAATCTTGGAGAACTCAAGTGTCCAA
Organism: Pseudotsuga menziesii; assembly: GCA_001517045.1. Classification (NCBI taxonomy): domain Eukaryota; kingdom Viridiplantae; phylum Streptophyta; class Pinopsida; order Pinales; family Pinaceae; genus Pseudotsuga; species Pseudotsuga menziesii. Next base: position 253,759 of record LPNX011151314.1, read on the forward strand.
GGAAATAGAGGAATTTCCTGAAACATATGCATATCAATTTCATATACAAAATCATATCCTAAGGATGCCATGCTCAATATAATGGAACACTAGCTCCTTTACAATATTTGATTACATCATATGATATGGGTAACAAGACCACATATATTACAAAGGTGAATCGAATCCACAATATACAATGATGAGTCTTCAAAAATATGGAACTTGTGTAGCTGAACATAACACAATCTTGCGCAACTTAGTCTATAGAGGTGAACCTAAGTTCTTCATCGAAATCCAAAGGAACTAGTACAATCCCTACCATGTGAATAGATGTGTTGAAGTCAAACATGGAAGGAACTCAAGATAATGTCAGACAATGAGTGAAACTGACAACTAAAGAAAAAGAGTTGACCAATAATGGTAGTGAATCCTAAGGTACCATCGTCAAAACTCTAGGTCTTCGTCTTCAGGAAGTGCTGATGATAAATCGTATTGTGATGAGGAAGGCAATAGATCCTCCAACAGATCACAAGAGTGACTAGGAACTGGATACAGGATGGTAGAAAAAAGTAATACTCAGATAGGATAATGATGGAATTAGGATAATAATCATATGAAGGGATAGATCCTTGAACAGTAAGCATGACATAGAGATTAACCAAGGCAGCTTTTCACTTGCAGATAGGACAACTAGACTTATTTGTCATGTAGGAAACATGATCAGATTCACCATGTATAAAGGGGAAGTGGAGGAGTAAAAAGTTGAAGTAATAGCTGAGCTGAAAGTGTAAACTAAAACGTGAGTATCAGAAAGTTCAGAGAGTGCTATGTTCAAGGACGACATGTTGCCACTGTTTATAACCCAAAGATAGTAATTCTTCCTTATCTTTCCTGTTAAGTTTTAATGAGTTCAAGAAATTCAATTCAGGGCTCTCTTCATTTTTGACAAGCTTGAAGGGGGGAGAGAATAATGCTTGATAAGGTTACCAATTCGTGGATTTTACGAGCCTGAACTAGTACATGCTCTCTGGTGTTTTCATATTTTGAGAGTCTAAAAACTTTGAAGAAGACTCCAGGGGGTTGATTTTTTGTACAATTTAGTCTCCTGAGGCTGAAAAGGTATTAAAAAAACCATAGAAGAACTCTCTTATCTCTCAAAGGACTAAGGTATACCTTTTTCATACGTAATCAACAAGACCTGAAAAAAGGGGTAAACTATCACCAGACTGGTGCACCTTCAAGAGAAACAAATAGCCTAAGTTTAATGAGTGTGAAGGAAAGCAAGATCACTCAGAAATATCCATTTGATTACGAGAAATGGGGCTTACAATAGTAAACTCGATTCTTTTTTCTTTAGGTTTTAGCAACCATGATAAAGACATAAAATAAGCTCGGAATCTTTTTCATGTTTGGGTCCAGAGCATGAAAAAGAGAAAACTAAGCTCATACCGGGTGTTCTTTTTTCATAAATTTATTCCCTCAGGTACAGAAAAGTGGTAAACCTATGCCTCAGAATACTCTTCTCAATTTCGAAGAGAAGAGAGTGCTCCTTTTTTGTATCTATTCCACATGGTCCGAAAAATCAATAAACTACCACCAATGTGGATGCCCATTCACTTATTCTTAACGAGTCTGAACGAAAAAGTTTACTCAGCAGTGAAGTCTATTTTGAGGAGTTAGACCTAGGCCTAAAGAAACTCCATATCTTTCCTGTGAATTTTTAATGAGTCTAGAAATTTAAACTCTCAGACTCCTTACTATTCTTAACGAGGTCGAAGGAGAGCAACAAGAATGCTCTAACATGAGGAGAGGAGTGTCATAGACAAGAGAAACTATTTCCAAGTGCAAGGAACAAACCTATGCATAATGGAAGGAAAGCGAGCAAGATAAGGACACTCGAGAAAAGTCTCCTCAAGGAAAAAAAGTGTCAAGTTGCAAAGGAAAAATGGTACAATGCTAAGCGATGATTATAGCAGAGATGAGGGCTTATACAACGAGCTAGAAGTGTGGAATCCAACATCAAGCTCATAAGCACAAGCAGGGTACATGAAAATGTAGTTACAGCTTGAACAACAAGGAGAGCCTAGTAAACAGTTGTGAATCCAACTGAAACTCATGTCTCCAAGAAACAACTACATAGTAATCACATTTAGAAGAAAATATCTGATGCATATGACTTTGGCAGAAACATGTGTGGCTTTGCTATTGTTGGGCTTAGGGCAGACCCGGGTTCTATACTTTTGTCTTTGCACCAACAAAAGACCCACAGTGTTGGCCCTTTCGGCAACAACCTGCGAACAGGTTGCAGTCTCACCCGAAACAACTATGGGGTACCACAAAATCAGATTTCTGCAAGTAGAAGAGGGATATTACTATACCTTTAGCCTCTAACAAATGATAAACATTAAATACAGAGCTTTGACATTCACTTATTTAGCTTCGCGGTTAGATAAACAAATAGTGCCTTGCTTAACCCTTTATTGGGAATTCACAGTGAAGTTAGTATTTAGTAGTGATATTACTTATCAGTTATATATTTATCAATGCATAAAAGAACATAACAACAACACAAGATATAACGTGGTTCACCCCCAGTTTAGGGGCTACATCCACAAAACTGTGTTTTATTCAACTCTTTACAAAAACCACAGTTCTGATCTGCGCACTCAGCTGCAGATCCCTTCAATTACTCAAAGCTGTGCACTAAGCTGCAGATCTCTGTGCACAAAGCTGCAGATCTTCTTAATCACCCAAAACCCTCTGCGCACACATCTATAGATGTTATCCACATACAAATATGGGACTTAACATTCCTTACAAAACAAGCCTTAGCTTCGCATCAATTCATCTTACATCAAAAGCCTAACCTGACTCTTTTACAAAAGTTCTTATTTATACAAGTGCACTTATTACAAAACCATGGGCTTAAACCATGGGCACCTCGAACCCTAAACCCTGGACTTAAACCATGGGTTAATTACAAAAAGAGGGATTTGACTCAACCCCGACACCCGTAAGAATATTTTGAGTCGCAACTCTGCTTACAAACTTCCACAAAAACCACAGAGTTACCAAAATTAAGGATTGTTAAGGTGCGTGCCCCAACGGGCCCCTAAGACTCACCATTGTCCCGTCCCGGGACACTCAGCTGCTTGTCTGGTGGGAGAACTTTGTTGGTGAAGATAGTGAACTGTTTGCTGAGGCCATGCATGATATTGTCGGCTACTTGCTCCTTCTCCACCAGCTCCTGCAATGCTGTCGTTGATGCTTCACTAGCCTTTTCTTGTGCAAATGCATCGTACTCCTTTAGAACTTTGAGCTGGCTGTCCACAGCAGTACTCAATTCCAAGGCCTCGTTGACAAGGGCATGCATATAATTTTCCAGCAGTGTTGCTTTTTTTCTGTACAACTCAATCTCCCGCTGGAGTTCCTTGCTTTGTTTTACCTTAATCATTTTCTGCATAGGGGGCAGGGTCTTAATTTCCACTTTTACTGCATCCAACTCTGCTTGTCGCTGCTTGATGGTTTTCTGCAGCTTTTGTACTTCAGGGTTTTCCTGCAGTGTTGTCCAGGCATCGATGCTTTCATCTAGAATCTTGGTTGCACTGCCTACAAGATCAGAGTTCTTCGTTGCTGAAGCTTGAATGTCTTTGTGACGCTGCTCCGTGACCTCTGGTGGGCTCTCCGAGATGATGTGTAGTTGAAGCTCCACAATTTGAGCCTCATGTTCTGCTTTGAGCTTCTCTATTTCACTGCGAGTCTACTATGCGTAGTCTTTCAGCTTGGAAATTCTTTGCTTCGGCTCTTCCTCAGCCTATATGTCGAAGCCAGGAAGACTTCAACATGCCTCGTCCAATACTCATGCCAATGTGACCTGCTTACATTCTGCGTTGCTCTTCCTCTGCTCTGCTTCCTTCAACTACGCTTCGAGTCTCTCACTCTGCTTCATGGTATTTTCCAATTGTATCCGTGAGTAGTTGTCCCGTGCTTGGATCTCCTTCATGATTGCTACTTGGCAGAGATGCAACTCCGTCATGGAAATCTTGGTGTAATCGATTCCAACTATCATGCTCATCTCTGAGCAAGAGGCTGCGTCAGTTATTATGAGTGTTGCGCTTGACACTTGCCCCCTGTTTTCTCTAGCTGGCCATTATCTTGTGTCCAGCCACACACTTACTGTGGTGCTGCTTGCTGTAGCACTAGTTGCTGATTTTTCTGCTAAGTCCTTCAACTCTAAAATTCCTCGAGATACGCCGGTGAGTGCATCAAGGTGTGTAGCTGCAAACTCTGACCATTTCTTGGTGAGAACTTCTATGGACTTTGTCAGAGCCTGATCAAGATCCTTAGTGGTCAAGGTGGTTTCTTCGTCGATATTCTTGTCTTTTGACGCCTTCGTTTTCTTTCAGGTTGAGGCTTGGTCACTTCCTCTACTTCTGGCGAGTTGCGCTTATCCGGCCGATTAGGGTCTGAGACTGTTTTGACCAAATCCTATGCTTCCTCTTCATCTCTGTCATCTCCACCCTGATCACCTTCACTCTGCTGCGACGCACTCTGTTCTTCACTTTCCTCAAGTGGGTCATTCTGCTGCGTCTGACTAGGGCCAGTGCCCACATTGGTGACCGGAGGGATTGGAATGCTGGGCTTTGTTCCTGCATCCTTCAACCATTCATTCAGCCACTGCTGAACTACCATGAGGATGTCTTCTTTGGTCACCACATATGGCAACTTCCAGCATGCCTTCTTCTTATCTGCACGGGCCTGGATGAAGACATTGTGCATGTCTTCCTTGAAGTTGGCCACTCCATCATATTGAGAGAATAGCTCATTACTGAGCCGTGGGGTTTTTACGATCTCATATGAGATACTCATCATATAAAAGGAAAACACATAGTTCGTCATCTGTTGGGATGCTTTGTCCTATGACACCTAGAGATATGCGTACCTCGGAGGCACAGCAACAAACTGTGCCTCAGTAGGTTCTTTCCATCCTACTAGTGCGATAAGGACTATCAACCAAGAGTAGTTAAAAGTTCTACCTTTATCCTACGCATCACGGGCATCTTCAAGGAATTCCTTCGCAATATACACTGCCCAGTTGTAACTGTAGCCTTTGGCACAGTTTGCAGCAATACTGACAATCAGGGCAGGCACTTCATATGGTCTACACTTTCTCATCAATTTGCAGGCTAAGAGTTCAGCTGCGAAGCGAATGTTTTGGTGCTGAATTGTCGAGGTTTGATACCCTCGCTTCCCTTTCATTAGGCCGAAGTGGTCCTTCATTATTTGTGCCAACTTCGTATCGTTGTGTTTTGAGGGAAATTCTATCCCCGGATCAGGCCCTTCCCTTAGTAAGCCTGTGATCCTATGAATAAGCTCACCATTGATAGGAATTATTTTTTCTCCTATCCATATGTACCCATCATGTACTAATGCCAAGAGCTGCTTGACCACTATGGTAACCTGTGTGCTGCGACCAAAGTGGGGAACATCGAGCATCTTCAACAAACTAGCTTTATCTAAGCTAGAAGCCCACTGTTTCACTTCCAATAGTGTCGCTCTAGTCTCCGGATATTTGACGAAGTGCAAGTATGTTCCCGGGGTGAACTGTGGAAACTTCCCACGATCATTCGTATCGTGATCTACATACTTAAGTCGGTCTATTTTCCCTGTCATGGTTCCGACCAACTACACACCCTATGGTAGCGAAGGGGTGCATAAAGTGAACTTAGCATTCTGCCGTGGTGGTTGAACTCTTGGTTGAACAGGCTGAAGATATGGTGGATGATGTGGTGCAATGTTCTCATCCCTTTCAGATGGGATCTCTGCTGAACTAGATGAATTCATCTTGGGATCCTCTGGTGTTTGCCCTGATTGCTTGTGTCTGTCTTCGTTCCACTTAGAGCATACTTCTGGTCTAAACTTCTTCCTAGTAGATCATGTTTGCATTGGTTGAGGTGGTGTTGGGGGAGTCTCTTCGTAGGGTGTAGGCGCAGGTGGATGGCTAAAAAGGTTCGGCAGACCCCCCTCTTCAAATTCTCTCACTAATTCCTGAAGCTCGCGATCAGCTGTCATGGGTTCCATTGTAAACCTCAAGAAACTGCGTAATGTGAACTTTATGGGTGTGGGTGTCTTCTTATAGAATCCATCAACAAAATCTATCATAACTGTGCATTGAAGACACCAAATCTGATAGAGATCTTGTCCAAACGACGGTAGGATTGTCAAGATCTCGTTAATACAGGCAGTTAATATAGGGAACATACCGGCGCTGCTAAATTTGGTTTCCTCCAACGGTCGTATTTTAAGCTCCGACAGATCTTTCCTTCTTCGACACAAGCAGTAACTCTGGCTGCACCATAATGGGGATATTCGACACTTCCTAATACCATCCTCGACATGGCTTCAAACTTCGACCCACGACAGAATGTCTTCCACCACCTCAATGATTCCCTTTATTTCTGAGAACTTCGTCAGAAATAGGTCCTGATACTCATGGAGAAGTTGAGTCACTTTGCTCACCATTTCGTCATCCCAATAATCTCCAATGGTAGCATACTTAGGCTTTCCATCTGATCCAATGTTTACTATCCGCGTCTTCAGGGGTTGAGTCACTTCAGGTGCTTCAACTGCTGGGCCATGTACTTTGCAGTGTCCTTTTGACTCAGGAATGTTAATGTTGCATGGATCGTCATCCTCGTCAATTGCGAGGTTATAAAATTCTACTGCATTGGCTTCATGTTCCTTCCAATCAGGTTGGTATTCTGCTATTTCTTGATCATCAAATACTTTAGTATGGATCAACCTAACAGCCGCATCCAAAGTAGGACAAACCTCATTAATAGAAAATGTCAGCACAAAACTATCAACAAGACTATCCCAACTTACAGTACTGTGGAGAAGCTCGACCTCCGCATACCAGTTCTTTGTTATAGGTTCTAGGGTGTGCACAAACCTATGTACCCATTCTTCACGAGGTACATGCTTCCATGCTTCATAGAATTGATCCAAATTTCCCTGAGGACTAGTCTTACCATTAAACCTGCTTCGCACCTCCTGAGGTTGGTCCCTGAATCTTAGGAAAAGGGACTTTTGGCATGCTTCCCAACTATGAATGTACTTTTTGTGACCATTCCACCATCTGGCTGCTGTGGCTCTAAATGTTGAATCTAGAGTCTCCATTCTCTGTGAGTCTGGTACCTGCGCTGAGAATTGCACAATAAACTCTTCTGGGTTTGTCGAACCATCAAAAACAGGTAAGGTTCTTGTCTGTAAACTAAGCCATCTGAGAGACTTAGTAATTATTGCACATTGATGTCCATGTAGCTCATACAGTCTATTCTGCCAATTCTCTAGGCCGTCATCTGAATCCATCATGCAGGAGCTGTCACACTGCCAATCCATGATACCTTCGGTAGTAGGATCAACATAATCCTCTTCCTTCGCTATGATATTGTAGATATGGTCCAAAACATCCTGGTCTTCATCTCCTACTGGCTTGGTGTATCTCTCTCCTTGAGAAGGATCCAATGGTACTATGACTCTCAGTCCTTTCCCTTCAAAATTCATATGCCTCTTCTTCAGGTTGATTACTGCAGCATTATCTATTGCCCATTCAATTCCTAGCAGTGCTGGATAGGGGTTGCTATCATCAATTATTTCAATTACCTCAAAGTCTGCTAAGGTACTGACTCCATCAATATCTACTGATACGCTAGGGATTCTTCCTAGGGGCACAATCTTCTGCTGATTGGCTAATCTCAACTGTATAGGGGACCATTCTAGAGTAGGTTTTCCCATTTGTTCCCATGTCTACTTACTTAAGACATTTACTTCTAATCCTAGTTCCAAGATGACATCAGTCATGTCATATTCTCCTATCTGAGCATTCAATCTCATCTCCCTACCAGTTCTTCTGACTCTATGAACAGTTTTTTCCTTACCAGGACTTCGCTGAGGTTCGCAAGAAGCAATAACTTTCTGCAACTCATTTAAAGCATTCTTATTTCTTAAGAGCTTCATACAACTCTGTAAAAAGGAGGATAGTGTACTTACTTTATCCATCGAAGCTTCTTGCGGCTGCGACTATTGCTGAGGTTGTTGCGCAGGTGCTACTAATGTGTTGGGGTCAGCAAAGCCTCTCTTGGCTTCCATAAATGTCTCTTTTTCTCTTTCGACATCAAATGCTGGGATTTTTTCTGGGGCCTTACGAACCCAAGCCTCGACAGGCTGTTTCTCCTTGTTCTGCACTTCCGTCGTAGCTCCACTCCTGGTAACAACATTAATGGCTAGGACAAGTCGTTGCTCCACAGCAATCAACTGAATATTCTGAGTAGGGGCACTATTTCTTTCTTGAATCTTAGCTATCAGCTACGAGCATTGCTTAATCACATGGTCGATAGCTCTGCAATATCGACATGTCATAGTTGGGTTCCGACAGTCTCTAGCTAGATGTCCTGCCTGGTTACAGTTATAGCACACAACCTAGCCTTGTCCTCTGCTAGCCATACCACCACGACCATGACCTCCAAAAGTTTCACGACCTGATGTACTACCACAGTAACCATATCCATCATTGCCTTGGCCATCATTTTGTACCCGATAAGCATCATAAGTTCGTTCTCTCATGAGGTCAAAGCTGCGACACTCATCTTCATTGTGTCCCACTGACTTATAGAACTTGCAATAAGGGTTCTAAGGGACTTGCATTTCCCACTGTATAAGATAGCAGTCTTTAGGTCGATGCTGGCCAGTTGTCCTACAGATCTCACAATATAGAACACTAGGGTTGAATGGGTTTGGTGCACCAGAATTCAAGAAATTTCTTACCGCATGACACTGTTCCTTGTCATGACCCTCTATCCGACATCATGTACACCAAACCTCTTTGCGACTAGCTTTCCCTTTTTTCATATCACGAAGCTCTAGAGCCATCACTGCCAACTGTGCTTGTATTTGAGCGATACTAGAATTATCTTCGACAGGGGCTGTTTCATGCTTCATAGCGATTTCCAAAGCCTCCTGCTGATCTGCAACCTTCTGTTGCATGAGTGGAGTCCTGATGTGCGGTAACAAAGCTGTGATGAACCATTCCTTATGCTGTGCTGGTCCAATAGTGAAATTGACTTGATCTAGTAGAACTTTGAACCTCTAATCAAAGTCCCACACTGATTCTCCTCGCCGCTGCTGAATTTCCTTTAGTTCAGTGATACACTGCGACTCTGATTTAGGCTTCCTATATTCCTTTATCATTGCTGCTTTTATATCAGCTAAGACATGGTTCTGAGTACTAGAAAACTTCATGAACCAGGTCAAAGCGCGGTCTCTAAAAGAAGTAACCAGCTGCGCTCTTCTTGTATCTTGATCCGTAATGTTCTTAGTAGTCCACACTGCTTCGCATAAGAACCAGAACTATTCTAGATCCTCGGATCCAGTTCCTTTGAAAATAGAGAGCTTAATGTCGTCATTCATATAGGCCATCGTAGATCTAGGGGGGGGGGAGGGGGACTGGTAGTAGGCGGGGGGGAATTTACTGGGGTAGACTGACCTGCGACAGGAATACTCAGGCTAGGGTTAATTTTAGACTGCGATGGGTTATCAGGGATAATAGTTCTTCATTGCGGGGTTACCGAAGGATTTCCAATAGAAGGGGTTTCTTCGGGCTCTGAGGCTGCTGGACTTATAGGGTTAGACTCGGTATTCTGACCTAGGGTATAGGACTCAAAATTTCTCTTGTACCTTTTGCCACTTCGTAGCAAACCACTTTGCTTGTCGAAGGTACTTTCACTTGCAAACATAGGTTAGTAATACTAAATCTAACAGTCTAATTCAATGAGCAATATACATTTTTTAGCCAATAGCATTTTAAGTCTCAAACTAAATGAATTCAAGTACTCACCCCTTGGCCCTTTGAAAAACTTTCGTTCGGCTTCGCTGAAGGATGTACTTGTCTTAATGGCGAACTCTGTCACAAATGCTTCAAGGGTTCGCATTGTCCAGAAATAAACAGCTCGAGATATCTCGTTGTTCACCTTTTTCAATATATTAATTCTTGCGGGGGTCCAATCAAGAAACTGACCTTCTTGGAAGTTCATCCTTCTCTCTGTTAACCTAGATAACCACTGGTGCAACTCTATGTGGATACTACCAAAGAAAATTTCATAAACATCAGAAAAACGTACCTTTGTAAAAAGTCGTTTGAACTACAATGCGGATATTTGTTCTCTTGTACAGCAAAGTTCAAATAATTCCCTTCAATCCAATCACCAATTTCCTTCACTGAGGGTCTCCAAAACATAGCCCTCGAGGTACGACGTAAAACCCTCTTAAGTAGATACTGAGTTCAACCAGCAACAGAACCAATTTGTTGGGCTTAGGGCAGACCCGGGTTCTATAATTTTGTCTTCGCACCAACAAAAGACCGACAGTGTTGGCCCTTTCGGTAACAACCTGCGAACAAGTTGCAGTCTCACCCGAAATAGCTATGGGGTGCCGCATAATCATATTTCTACAAGCAAAAGAGGGATATTACTATACCTTTAGCCTCTAACAAATGATAAAAATTAAATACAGAGCTTTGACATTCACTTATTTAGCTTCGCGGCTAGATAAACAAACAGTTCCTTTCTTAACCCTTTATTGAGAATTCACAGCAAAGTTAGTATTTAGCAGTGATCTTACTTATCAATTATATATTTATCAATGCATAAAAGAACATAAAAACAACACAAAATAACCACAACACAAGATATAACATGGTTCACCCCCAGTTTAGGGGCTACATCCATAGAACTATGTTTTATTCAACTCTTTACAAAAACCACAGTTCTGATCTGTGCACTCAGCTGCAGATCCCTTCAATTCCTCAAATCTGCGCACTAAGCTACAGATCTTTGCGCACACAGCTGTAGATATTCTTAATCACCCAAAACCCTTTGCGCACACAGCTGCAGAGGTCATCCACACACACAATTGGGACTTAACCTTCCTTACAAAACAAGCCTTAGCTTTGCATCAATTCATCTTACATCAAAAACCTAACCTGACTCTTTTACAAAAGTGCTTATTTATACAAGTGCACTTATTACAAAACCATGGGCTTAAACCATGGGCACCCTTAACCCTAAACCCTGGACTTAAACCATGGGTTAATTACAAAAAGAGGGCTTTGACTCAACCCCAACACCCCTAAGACTATTTTGAGTCGCAACTCCGCTTACAAACTTCCACAAAAACCGTGGAGTTACCAAAATTAAGGATTGTTAAGGTGCGCGCCCCAACAGCTATCTTCTACAAAAGGTGTATTCAAGGTAAAATCAATCAAAGAGGACTCTATGGTGCCAATATTTGAGGGTTTACAATCAATAAGATCAACCTCAAAAGAAAACAAAAGATCAATAATGGAGATAGTGTCTACAGGAACAAAATCAATATCATAGGAGTTGAAAAATTCATAATAAAAATCAAACTCATTAGGATCACTGACTTGTTTTTTGAAGGGAGAGTCCAAAAATTCAAAGAAACCAACATAAGAAGACTGAAGCATGGAAATATCAGGATTACAAATAAAATTAGGGTTAGTCTTAGTCACAACTGAACCAACATCCAAAAGAAGGTCAGACTGTATCAAAGACTCTAGGAATACTTCATCCGAAGGAAGGAGATCATTCGGGATATGACACATGTCTAAAATTTCAAATGGATTGACAGAGTGGAGAGAAGGCTCCATAATTTGTAAAAGATGAATCACCTAGTCAACTGCTGGGACCAAGTCCTGAGAAGGTAAGGATGAACACAGAGGCTTCTCCTCAGTGCTAATTGAATTCAAAGGACATGAGGCCACATAGCTCACCCATGGCAGGGTAGTGTCTATCGAGACACTAGGAATCAATAAAGGAAATGCTTGGACTCTAGTTGGTTCAAGAGGCAGATCAAGAAAATCCAACTGATCGATAGTAACAATTTATTCACCATTATTAAAGTACATCACATGAAAGAATTTTGACACCATAGCTTGCATGGCATAGACATAATCACGTCCAAGGAGCATATTGAAGTCCAAGGGGTCTTCTATCACCATGAAGTCAACTAAGATGACATTCCCACCAAAAGTAATAGGTGTTTGAGCAATAATTCCCAAGTATATACTAGTTCTTCTATCAAATTCCAGTAACTAACTAGAATTTGAAACAAGGCTGGGAGATCCCATGCCTCACCAAGCATGAGTGAACAATATATTGACTGAAGCTCATCATCAACAATACAACGATCAATCATGTATTTTAAAACTTTGACCCTTATCTGGAAAGGTGCATTAGAAGGAAGGCGTGGCTCAACTAGGCTATCCCAATCAAAGGAAGAAATCCAAGAGCTTGGTGGGGGTTGATCCAAAGCAAGTTCAATTCCCCCTTGTTCAGTAAGTTCTGAAATGGGAGTGGACAAAATGTGACCAGCAGACACTTCACTCTCCAAAGGAAGAGTGGGATTGATCGACAATGGAATCAATTCAACCACTTCGTGAAATTCTCTCTGTAAAGGGAGAGTGGGATTGACCAAAGATGACATTGGTTCAATCACATAAGGATCACTCTCTAAAAGAAGAGTGGGATCAGATGAATATAGGATTGGTTCAGCAACTTAATCAACCAAAGGTTGAGTAGGTTGTTGAGAAACTATAGGTTTTTCAAGAGAAATAAAGACTACACTATTCGCACCTCTGCGATAGCAGGGCACTGGTGAGTAAGATGATCTCCCTTGCATAGCTTACAAGGGAACTTAATTTTTCCTTTCTAACTACCAATTTTCTCAACAATGTCAACATGACTAGTAGTGGCTAACATTTTTCTCTAAACGTGACCTACAGAGGCTGAGATTTTCCTCCAGCATGATTACAAGAGGCTAGGTGACTGGGTCCAACCTGACTAAGAGAGGCTGGTTGCTGAAAAACTTTAGGATGTTCAAAAATGGGATGACCATGAAACCAAACTCTTTGTACCTCCATGATGGAAGGAAATTTGTAATTAAGGTGGTCTCCCTCACAAATCTTACAAGGGAAATTTGGCTTGTGTTTTGAACGATTAGTATTTTCAACAATGTCAACATGACTCATAGTGGCTGACTGTTTGCTCAAAGAATGACCTATAGAGGCTGATATTTTTACCCTAGCATGACAACCATAGGCTGGGAGACTACCCCCAGCATGACCTGTAGAGGCTAAGAGACTAGGTCCAACATGTCATGCAAAGGTTGGACGAGCAAGATCAACATGATTTGCAGCAGTTGAGTGTGTGCCCCCAGCATGTCCTTCAGAGGCTGGGTGGATGGATCCAACATGACCTACAGAGGTTGGATGGGGATGCTTAACTTGACCTACAGAGGTTGAATGGGAGCCCTTGGCATGAACTACAAAGGCTGAGTGACTAGATCCAACATAACCTAGAAAGCTTGGAAGGATCCCTGTTGGGGACATTGTTGGATAGACTGACACAGAGGTTTTCTGGTTGTCATTGATGGAATTCAGATTTAAGATGATGAATATCAATTGTAGAAAGAAATTCCGTGGATCAGAGATGCAAGGTATAATTAACTTTTTGTATTTGTGGAATCCATTGAAAAGTGCAAATTTCAAGGGCTGAGATTGACACAAGGAAAGATCCACGTTGCTAAAATATTCCTTGGGTTGAACATGCCCAGATGAAGAAACTTTTTCAAATCGTGGAATAGGTTAATTGATGGAAATTTTGGATGGTTGAGAAAGGAGCGGAGATAGATCTATGGTTGTGGATAATTCCAAGGATTGAACTAGTGCGGAAAAACTCAGGATTTCAATTCATGAAAAGTGGTAGAGGCTACAAAGATCGATGGTTACGACAAGATATCGGGTTGATTGACGGACAAGGTGAATTCCATGTTCTAAAGATGCTCACTCGATCAAAGGTGAAGGAAATAGCATAATGTTAAATTTTTCAAGTTTGGACAGTTCCAATGAAGACATATTATAGATCAATGGTTAATGTTAATTCCCCCAAATCAAGCTGTGCAGTTGATAGTGTTGATATTTTGTATGAAGATTGGTTCCTGACTACCCAGCCGCAATGACAGGTGGATTCCTTCTTTTTTTCATGACCACTATGGTGATTAACTTCTCTAGTTCATGGTCACTACGACATATGGCAAAGGAAGTTTATGAAGCACTTAAAGGCGTAAATCATGAAAATGTCAAAAAATGTTGTGTGTATCATTCTAATGGTCATAGGAAGTTATAGAATGATAATTGATTCTTGATCAGGAATACGAAAGGTTGGGAAGCTGAAGCAGTTGAGGTGTATGTGTATAAAGTGAGCTGAAGCGAACTATGTAGGGTTAGTCATTCAGTGGAGATATTGAAATCGGTAAGTAAAGAAGAATGATCTGAAGAAGAGATGGAGTGAAGAGAAGAGACTAAGTATGCATAGACCAAATACCAGACATTGAACGAAACAGAGAATGGGTAGCATAGGCAGAACAAATGAGAAGTAGAGATAAAGAAAACCAGAAGAAGAAGGAAGACAAATGTAAAGTATAGCAGAATGAAAGCAAAGCAAAAAAAAAAATAGAGATGAATTGGTAAGCATCGTTATATCAGTATCATTGTATTGTATCGATTCAAAGTAATTCTAGCAAAATAGGGTGGTAGGGTGGTGCTAGGGAGGATTGTTGTCCTCAAGATTTAGTGGGTTTTGAAGAACTTTGAGAGTTGGTTCTTTTTACAAGTCGATGCTTGTAATTGAGAGGTTGTAGCCTCATTTGAGTAGGATCTCAAAGAAAGAGAAGATGTACATAAGTTGAAGCTTTCCTGACATCCTAAGAAGAAGAGGTTTTTCACTTTATGGGTTTCCTCATGAAATCCGTGTCTCTGTGTATTTTGTGTGATTGAATGATGATGGTTTTCTTTACATGTTAAATCTATTGCAACAGAGTTTCTGCTAATAAAGAATGAATATAGAATTCCTCATAACATATTGACTTTCATAAAACTTCAAGGATAAAAGTTTTTTTTAAATTGTATAAGATTGTTTAAGCACTGGAATTAATTGATTCATCCCCCCCCCCCACTCTCAGTTAATTGAATACTTTCAACAATTGGTATCAGAATTGGTTCCTTTAGTATAAGGAAGATCTGATAAGCTTAAATATGACAAGTCATGATGGTTCAACCAATAAAGCTCCTCTGTTTGATGGAACAAATTTTTCTTTTTGGAAAGTTATAATGAGATCATACCTAATGTCCTTAGGTGTTGACGTTTGGGAAGTGGTAGAAACTGGATATACGAAACCTATTGTATGAGCTTCCAAAGATGATAAGCTATAGTTTAGTTTCAATGTAAAGGAAATGAATGCTATACTAAGTGTTCTTTTAGAAGATGAGTTTGTAAAGGTAATGCATTTTGAATCTACAAAAGAAATGTGGGATAAACTCATTAGTAGCTATGAAGGAAATGAAAAAGTAAAAGATGCCAAACTTCAAACTTACAAACTTAAATTTGAACAGCTAAAGATGAATGAGGATGAGAGTTTTAGTAAATATTTCTTGAGAGTTGAAGATCTTGTGAATGCCATGAAGGATCTTGGTGAGAAGATTGGGGAAGCTTTTCTTGTTCAAAATATTTTGAGATCTCTACCTGATAAGTTAAATCCAAAAGTCTCTTCAATAGAAGAAATGAATGATCTTAAAACCTTATCTATTGACCAAATTATAGGAACTTTAACTACCTATGAAATGAGGATCAGTAAAGATAAATATACCATTAGAGAAGCTTATTTTAAAGCAGACAAACATGCATATTCTGAAATGGAATAGATTGAGGAAAAATTTGTAAGAAGACTAAAAACTGGATCAGGAAAATATAAAGGGAAGTTTCCTTTTAAATGTTTCAACTATGGTAAGGTAGGGAACTTTGCATCTAAATGCCCTTATAAGGAAAAAGATCAGAATTCTGTTTATGAAGAGAAACACAAATTTAAGAGATACAATAAAAACAATAACTACAGAAAGAAAAGTTGGTGTGCAAATGATGTTGATCCCTCAAAAGTTATGGAAAGTGAGTCCTCTTGTGAAGATAAATTGAATGATTTTATGCTTATGGCCATAGAAGATAGTAAAGATGAATATGATGCAAGTGGTATGAATGATGAATATGTTGTAGTTGATATGGAAGGTGACTTGATTAGTGAATTGGAAGAAATTGATAGACTCATACTAAAGAAGAGAAAACAAAAACAATTGATAATGCAGTATGAAAAGAATGTTAAAGAAATGAGTACATATTGTACCTTGTTAAAGGCAGAACTAGAAGAAGCAAAGAAAATAAGCGATGTTCTGAAAGAACAATTATCACAAAAAATATGAGATGTGAATAATTGGAGGAAAAATTAGTGAAATTCATAAAAGAATTGGAGAAATTTCAATCTCTCTATCATCAAAACTGGTCAAATATTAAAGCTTCAAAAGAACTAAATAACATATTGAGTATGCAAAGATATCCTTTGAACAAGACTGGTATAGGTTATGAATAAGGTACAAGTAGCAGTCAATCAGAAAAAAAAAAAGGAAACAACTAAGGTGATTAACTTTCAAAACAACAATCAGCTAGAGTACACAAAATCAACAAATTTCATCAAAGCTTAAGTGACTAAAACCAACAGTGAAGTTAAACTTATGAGTGGTAAAGATGATATATCTACAGGAACATATAAAAGTGATCTGCATTCAAGAAAGCATGAAGAATAGGTAAATAATAGAATGACAAGGTAATCTATTTCAAGAAAACAACCAAAATTCAGGTACCAAAATTTTTTCAATGGTTATTGTTATTATTGCTCTGACTTTGGTCGTAAAGCTATAAATTGTTTTTTTAACTTTAGAAACATACAACAAAGAATGTTTAGCAATAACCAAATGCTGCAACATAAAGTGAAACAGTCAATGAGCCAACAAGAGCATCATTCTATTCCATCTCCAACTACAAGAAGAGCTCATGCTAGAAATATCAATTCTTTTGAGTTGTTGTACAACATGCCAGAATGTTATATTTGTCATAATTTTGGACACAAAGCCATTGAATGTTATTTTAAGAATTATGAGTCAAATTCAAGAGTACATTATTCAGTTAAAAAGGAAAAATTATGGAAGAAGAAAGAAAGCAATCAGTGTGGGTTAGTGCTTTCTTCTCAAAGAAAAAAGGACCCTTGGTATATTGACAGTGGATGTTCCAAACACATGACTGGGGATAAAAGTAAATTTGTATGTTTGAGAGAACACAAATCAGGATATGTAACTTTTGGAAATGATGCTCTATGGAAAATCAGAGGCAAAGGGTTGGTAAGTCTGAATAGTAAAAGAAAATCTCAAGATGTATTGTTTGTAGATGGCTTGAACCATAATGTTCTCAGTGTCAATCAGGCATGTGATAGAGGATGTGAAGTTGTTTTCACCTCTAAAGAGTGCAAAATAAAATCTATATCTTAAGGACAATTGGTTGCCAAAGGTATAAGAACAGAAAACAATGTCTATGTTTTGAAAGAAGATAAGGAAGAGTGTCATCTAAGCAAGTATGATGAGAGTTGGCTACGGCATAGAAGACTTGGACATTTGAATTTTGATCATTTAATCAAGCTCAGAAACAATGGAGTAGTAAAATATTTTCATAAGATATCAAAACCATATGACTCTATATGTAAACCCTGTCAAATGGGAAAACTGATTCGAACTCACTTTAAATCAAAGAGCTTCACATAAACAGATAAACCTCTTTAATTAGTGCATGTGGATTTATGTGGACCATCAAGAAAGGAAGGCACAGGAAAAGAAAGCTATTTTATGCTGGCTATTGATGATTATTCTAGATTAACATGGGTTGCTTTCCTGAAAGAAAAATTTGAATCATTTGAAAAATTCAAAGTATTTAAGGCTCTCACTGAGAATCAAATAGGAAAAATATTAAAAGTAGTAAGATATGATAGAGGAGGAGAGTTCTGTTCAAAGGACTTCAAAGAATTCTATGATGAAAAAGGAATCAAAAGAGAATATACAATTTCAGGGACTCCACAGCAAAATGGAATAGTTGAGAGACATAATAGATTAGTTCAGCAGGTGGCAAGGTCAAAGATGAATGAAAGAAATATTTATCAGACATTCTGGGTAGAGGCAATTCACACATCTATTCATATTCTTATCAAATCTAACTTAAGGCCAAACAATGATAAAACTCCTTATGATTTGTGGTTGGGGAGACCTGCTTCAATCAAGCACTTTAAAGTCTTTGGAAGTAAATGTTATATCAGAAACAATGATGAACATCTTGGAAAATATGATGATAGGGTTGATGAAGGTATCTATTAGCACTGGGATTGAACCAAAGCTTGGCGGAAGGCTCATTCCTAGGTAACAGCAGAACCACTTTAGACTATGCTTCTGGCCCAGCATAGTCAGAGAGGGATCTCTCATTTACTTACCAAATTCACTCATGAAAGATATTCAATCAAGAACAATTAGGAGGTCAGATTCCTAAATGGGGCAGTATGTTGTTATAAGGTGTAGGTGGGATGATTAGAGAGGAGGACCATTGGGAAATGGAGTCGACAATATTGGTATGGAACATGTTGTAGGAGGTAAAGAATTGCAGAAATTTACAGACAGAGGCAAGGTAGCCACCCATGTTTCAATCAAGAGATATTTAGCAGGTGACTAGTGGATGAGAGGAAACAGTCCATCACGCAGAGCATTTACAGGATGGAATTTTGTGTAACTTTAGAAGAAATTGTTTAAAAATGTTTGAAACAAAGAGCCAAGAGCATGATGAATTCTGGGCCTTATACACTACTGTCCAAACATGAAAGAAAACAACAAACTGGAATGAAAACAGGATAAACATTCACGTAAGGAAGTTACATATTGAAAGAAAAGATGATGCAGGAATCTCTGCCATGAAGAATTATCATTCCTCTGCAATTTTATTCACATCATAGGAAGCCAGAAACAAATTACAATGGAGATCCTTGGCCCTTGAAAGTTTCCCAACCAAACCCTATCTCCCTCTACCGAGAGTATATTTATATTATCTTAGACCTGAGTCTAATCCCCGAAACAAAACCTTGGAAACTGTTTTCAGTCACAATCAAGAACTAACAGTGTAGAGTGTTGTACTGTCGCCATGATTTACAAATATTAATAGACATTATGGAGTTGTCGCACATGGTAATCAGATTGACAACAAAGAGTTTTCTTTATTCAGGTAACTTCATATGAAAATGATCATTACATCTCTCATTGGTGGTCTATTGCTGACTCGAACTGATCCTGATGTGTCTTTCTGCTTGCTTTGACCGGCCTACCTTCTTCAAACCATGGTGCTCAAAGACTGAGAAGAAAACCCATGCTTCGGTGCCCAGCCATTTTCCCAGCTCCTTTTTTGTCTGGTAACACTATTATAGGATGGGAATGGAGAAAAGGTGGCCATGCATTTGATGATGATAAGCCTTCGGAGTGGCTTATCATTCTTGTACAGCTCTATACCTCCGATGAGGAGGGTTCTCTTCTAGGAAATGTAGTTGGGTGTGGGTTTGACCTCCTCCTCACCCCTGGTAAAGTTTTTAAGTGGAGATTATAGGGGCGGTGATGAAGGTTTTGGACCTCTACTATCCCAGACCGAGCATTTGGTCCAACAGATCAACAACCATTGTGTGTTGGGACTTTGGAGGTTGTGATTGCAACTAGAGGTGTTGGAGGGACGTCCCTAGGATGTAAAAACCCATGCATGGCGTAGCTAAGGGTAGGGTCATTTGGAAGTAGGTGAATCTCTTTAAGTGCTTAAAATCTGTGCCCCGGTGGTTGGCGATTTCCTGGTGTAGATAACCAGGACGACAAAGAAATGTAATTTTATGTTCACCAACAATCAGTACCCCTTGACAAACTAGCTTCTCAAACCACATAGTCATTGTTGTCTGCAAGTAACTGAAAACTTCACATAATTCAACCTTTCTAGTCTATCTCTCACTGCTTACCCATTTCCATGTTTCAACAGCTTTGAAAGGTGGCATTATATAGGGTGAGTCAGATCGACTTGGAGATGGATGTACACTTGAATACTAGTCATCATAACAATAGCATGGGTGACACCTGGGAGAGGATATTCTCCTCTCACGAAAAATCCATTCTAGTTGTATCCTCTAATGTTCAGTTATCTTATTGGCCATGGATAAGACTTTAAGCGCTTTCTCGTGTGGATTTCCAGCTGGTTTAAGGAATTTGGATTTGACCTTTCTTTCCCTTTCAATTATAGTGATGGTGGTGTTTGAGTGGATTCAGCTCACTACGTCTCTTTGCTTCATGTAGAATCCAGATTCATCACTTCAAAAAACCTAAACTTCATGCTTCCATGTTGTTTTTTCTATGCAACCCATGTGCTAGCCCTGTGGATCCAAGAAGGCTGGTAACATTGGACATGATCTTCACCCTAGGCCTATCGCAAATGGTGTCGAGGGGAATGATTATTTTTCATCTCATACATGAGGCTATCCTCTCTGTACCAGGTTCACTAGGAGATTCCATCCCTACTGGCATTCCTCATGTAGTCAGGTAGTCCGCCGATCTAAATACTCAGAACAACGAATCCTTTGGCTCCATGTAGATCTCTTTTGTGATCCCTTATTCCCTTTGGCTATCAAGCTTCTCTTGCTATATGCACTGTAAATCAACTTCCTCTACAAACTTGAACCTCCTATGTGTAGGATTTCAATATCGAGACCCAAGGTTATTGTCCACACAACTTTCCTCAGTGGAACTAATACAGATCCACGATCCGCAACATGCCTTCATCTGGACCGCCCAATCATGTGCATGTTAACATTTGTCCAATATTCCCTTGACTAATCAAGCGAGCAATTTCAAGTCACAGAATATTTCACGCACGTCGATCAATCTTGACCCTTCGCCGTGACCATTGATCTTTGCAACCAGTACCACTTTTCATGATTTGGAATCATGACTTTATCTGTGCTAGTTCAGATCATGAAATAATCTATGGCCATGGATCTGATCATACTCTTATCTCCTTCGTCAGATATCTCCATCCTTTAATCCATTTTACGATTTGGAAAATCTCCTTCTTTCACGTATGTTTTCCCATTGAAATCACCTCACGTCGTCAATTGGGCTTCTCCTTGATCTCGACCTTTCATTGCTTGTCCCCTTTAACAAGCTTTGGGAATGCCAAACTTAAATATTTCCTCTCATCTTTCAGCCTGTGGAACCATGCTCCACCGTTAATCTTCTCCATTGTGAATTGGGATCGTTGATCTGTGATGCCTCTTTATCTCATTCTCGCTCCTGCATGTCTTAATATTTGAAAAGATCCACCACCATAGATCAAGGTCTCTTCTCCATCTGAAAGTCTTAATCAATGGAAACTTTCGATTGGACAACCTGAGGGGTGTTTGTATAATTATTCATTCAACAGGACCCTTTTCGAATTCTTCCAAACCCATAACTCGATAGTTGCAAATGGAGCGCTAACAGTATCTTTTTCGAGTATGCTACAAGCAGTAAAGGATACATATGCTATAATAATAGGTTACATAAAATGGTAGACAACATTGACATTAAAATTGATGAAGGTATGCATATCAAATACATTCAGATAAGCAGTGTTGAATCAAATACAGAGGATACAACTGAAGAGGAAGAAGAACAAGTCCAAGAATCAGAAAAGGAAGACTACGAGTCAGATAATGAAGGTACAAGTTCACAACAACAACCAGTAAAACCCTCTTCAAGAATTATTCAAAAAAACCATCCTAAAAGTCATATTATTGGTAACAAGAATAAAGGTGTACGGACAAGAAGAAAGTTACTCAAGGATTCAGAACAGTCTCACGTTTCTTTTCTATCTATAATAGAACCCAAGAATTTTTATGAAGCCGGTGAAGATGAAGATTGGATAAAAGCCATGAATGAAGAAATTGATCATATTAAAAAGAATAATACTTGGGAACTTGTTCCTAGACCAATAGACAAGAATCTGATTGGTTCCAAATGGGTGTTTAAGAATAAAATGAATGAATAAGGACAAATTGTGAGGAATAAAGCTAGATTGGTCTATAAAGGGTATGCTCATATTGAAGGACAAGATTTTGATGAAACCTTTCCACCTGTGGAAAGAATGGAAGCTATCAGAATGTTTCTTTCTTATTCCTATCACAAGAAGTTCAAAATTTATCAGATGGATGTCAAGTCAGCATTTCTCAATGGAGATATAGAAGAAGAAATTTATATGGAACAACCTAAAGGATTCTCACTAACAGACAATCTTGATTATGTCTGCAAACTTAAGAAGGCTCTATATGGATTGAAACAAGAACCTAGAGCCTAGTACTATAGATTAGAAAAATATTTTCAAGAAAAAGGATTCAAGAAATGCACTGTTGATAGTAATTTATACATCAAAACAAAAGGTGATGACTTACTAGTTTCTTTGGTTTATGTTGATGATATTATTTTTGGATGTACTAATGATTCTTCTATTCAATGGTTTGTTAATGTCGTGCAATCTGAGTTTGAAATGTCCATGATTGGAGAACTATCATATTTTCTTTGTCTTTAAATCACTCAGAGTTCTAAAGGTATGTTTATCTCCCAAAAGAAGTATCTAAAGGAAATATTGAATAAATTTCAGATGGAGTATTCTTCACCTATTAGTGCCCCTATGATTGTTGGCTGCGGCGAGCTTAGCAAAGATGATATTTCACCTGATGTTGATCAAAGAACATATAGGTCAATGATAGGCAGTCTTCTGTACATCACTGCATCTCATCCTGATATTATGCATGTTGTTGGAATGGTAGGAAGATTTCATTATGCTCCTAAACAAATTCACTTGGTCGCTGTGAAGAGAATTTTCAAATATCTGAAAGGCACAATGACTTATGGTCTCTGGTTTCCTAGAAATCAAAATTTTCAGTTAATTGCATATTCAGATTTTGACTGGGAAAATTGTTTAGATGAGAGAAGGAGCACAAGTGGAGGTGCATTCTTCTTAGGTGATTCATTAGTGGCATGGATGAGTAAAAAGCAAGGTTCAATATCCTTGTCTACTATTGAAGCTGAATACATTGTTGCTGCCACCTACTATACACAGGTACTATGGATGATTTAGACTCTTGTAGATTTGGAGGTGAAATATATTGAACCCATCCCCATACATTGTGACAAAACAAGTTCCATTAGTGTGTCTAAGAACCCTGTCTTACATTCCAAGACTAAGCACATCCCTATCAAGTATCATTTTCTAAGAGTTCAAGTCACAAACTGTGTAGTTAAATTGAATTTCATTCCTTCTAAGGAACATACTGCTGATATATTTAATAAACCATTATCAAAGACTCAGTTTGCATATTTCTGCCAGAAATTGGTGTCATACCCGATTCCAATTGACCTCCTCACTTTAATAGGGGTCTTGTGTTTATTGAACATCTAATAGGAGTTTGAAGTGACAAATATTTGAGTCTATCTTGATAGGGGGATCTATTTTGTTCACAGTATTTGTTTTTGACATTGATTTTAAGGGGGAGAAGTTCATTTAATTGGCAAAAATCAATTGACAAATCAAAAGAAGGATTTCCAAAAGTTTTGGTTTGCCATCAATGCCAAAGGGGGGGATTGTTGAGGAGATTGTTGGCTAGACTTACATACAGGTTTTCTGGTTGTCATTGATGGCATTCAGATTTAAGATGATGAAGATCAATTCTAGAAATAAATTCTGTAGATCAAAGATGCAAGGTAGAATTAAGTTTTTTTATTTGTGGAGTCCATTAAAAGTGCAACTTTAAAGGGTTGAGATCGACACAAGGCAATATCCATGGCGCTGAAACATTATTTGGGTTGAACATGCCTAGATTAAGAAAAAATTTCAAATCATGTAATAGGTTAATTGATGGAAACATCAGGTGGTTGAGAAAGGAGCGAAGATAGATCTACGGTCATAGATAATTCCGTGGATTGAACTAGCACAGAAAAATTCAGGATTTCAATTCACGAAAAGTGGTAGAGGCTACAGATATTGACGGTTACAAAAAGAGATTGGGTTGATTGACGGACAAGGTGAATTCCACATTCTAAAGATGCTTGCTCGATCAAAAGTGAAAGAATTAGCATATTGTTAAATTTTTCAAGTTTGGACGATTCCGATGAAGATAGATTATAGATCAACGGTTGATGTTGATTCCCTCAAATCAAGCTGTGCAGGATGATAGTGTTGAGATTTTGTATGAAGATTGGTACCTCACTTCTGAGCCGCAACAACAGGTGGATAGCTTCTTTTGTTCATGACCACTATGGTGGTTGACTTTTCTAGTTCATGGTTAGTACAACGGATGGAAAAAGAAGTTTGTGAAGCGCTTAAAGGCATAAATCATGAAAATGTAAAAAAATGTTATGTGTATAATCTAACAGTCATAGGAAGTTATAGAATGATAACTGATTCTTGATCAAGAATACGAAAGGTTAGGAAGCTGAAGCAGTTGAGATGTATGTCTATAAAGGTGAGTTGATGTTATACCCAAATATTGTCACCACCATGTGATAAGACCTTTGACTTGCATGTTTTCCCTTAATTCCAGCACTTAGAGTGGAAACCTACTCTGTTTGTCAATTCTAAATGAAAAAACTTAGCACTGTGCTTTCTTGGTGAACCATGAGTGGTACCTTGATTGTACCATCTACATCCTGTTTTCCATAAGTGGTGCCACCACTTGTGGCCTTTGGTCTATAAGTGTTTCTCATCTAAACCACTTTGTCATAAGAGAAGAAAAGTGGTACCCTGGGTAAAAAGGGAAAAAGAGAAGTTTCTCGAGGCTTCTAGATCATGAGCCTCGTGTCCTCCCTTATCCCTATCATTGTGGGTCAGTTGAGCTCGAGATCCTCCATCATAGCATCTTAGAGGACACCTCATCCACAAATCTCTCAACCATCCTATCCATTGAGCCTTATAAATACAAGCTCATGTCCATGGTTGAGGGGGAGAACTATAGAGGTATTGTTATGCTGTTGGATTGACCACTTAGCCCAAGCCATTGGAGAGCATATAGAGAAAAGTTGGATCTTATGGGGATGAAGTGTTTGTCTCATGGAGATACTTGTCAACACTAAGGTTTGATTGGTTGTAAACTTCTCCATACATCTTTAATGAAAAGATGATTTCTGTCCCACATTACTGTTGTTTTGATTTTGCATGTACATGTTGTTAGATTCCTTAGTCACTAACATGGATAAGTAGATTATTTTCTGGTAGCTTTGATGTGTTTGCATGTTTGATCTATTTGTAGGTACACAGGTTCACTATCTAAGCAGCATTCCAGGTGTCTACGACATCCAGGGAAGGTCTTCATCCTTTGTCGTTCACTCATTTATTCTAGATCTGAACCATTCAGACCAGAGGAACCTCTATTTGTAGAAGGTGAAATATTCCTGGTTACAAATCTGGCGATGTATATTAGGAGACCCTCTTTAGGAATCCTCAAACCATTTGAGTTATCCTTTTTGCCTGTCCTGTGAGGTTCCTGACTCGTATCCACTCCTTTCACATGTTTTCTTGTTGCTTTTAGTTTGAGTAGTACTTACTTGTGTGTGGTAGTTAGGGGGTTATTAAAGAGTTTAGAGATGGAATCCCAATTTGGGACTACTACTCAAGAGGTCCTTTTCCAAGGTGTAACTTTTGTATTCCCTCCAAGTGAAGGTATTGGTCCTCCCTTTATTACCACTCTAAATCTTCCAAGATTAACGATAGGATTATCGATCTAGCTGTTTCATCCAGTAATTCCTATTACACCTAATGTCTCAAATGTCACCTCTCCTCTGGGAGAGTGTCGAGCTCAACCTAACCCCTCTCCTTATTCATTGGTTGTGGCTTCATCCCTTTATTCTTCTTCACTTGACCAAAGCTCTATGGTTAATAGTCATGTGGATAAGAAGAAGAAGGAAAGGAAGGGTAAAAAGAAGAAGGATAAGAAAGAAAAAAAGTAGTAAACATCTACTCTTGATGATTCTCATTTGAAGAAAACACTCAGAAAACCCAAGTTCCCTTGTAAGCTTTGCAAGTGGGACCACCTTCTTAAGGAGTGTCTTGGTCTCTCCCATATACAAGAAGAGTGGTCTAAAAGGTCCAAACTATTAGATTTTTATCATTCAAGCTAGCATTACATTGGGATCTTTAACTGAGAGAATAACAAGCACATCAATAAAACACAAGAGACAATAGATACAAATAATTTTCCTTGGGGAAACCATAAAGGATAAAAACCCACCAACTTCCTCAGAGATAGAATCAGCACCAACAGTAAAACCTGAAAACAGTAAGATGATATCCACAACTTCTATCTCTCTCTCACACACTAAGAGATCTTCTCCTCTCTCACTCATGCACCCAAATAAGTGAGTGTGTGTGTTATAAATAGAGAGACTCACTCTCTATTTATATTCTTCTGTTCACTTGGAACCCACTCCATCACGTCGGCCTCACTTAACAATTACTTACTAGAGCTGACATCTCTAGGAGTGTCTAATAACCCTAGTGCCCCACAACTTGTGGGGACTTTGCCTCCTCCGACCAACAAGGAGGTTTATCCTTAACACAATGGTGGGGAATATTGCCCTGACTTACAATGAATCATGTAGGTTCTACTTCACTAGGATAGTATAATAACCCTAGGGCCCCACAACTATAGGGACTTTAACCCTTGACCAATAGGAGGGTTACCCACAGTGACTTGACATGAATTTCACATTATAGAAACTTCCTGGAATAAACATCAGGGTATGACATGACTCAATTACATTAAAATACATCAGAAATACAAGTGAATACATTCTGAAGTTACAATTACATAAACACTCCCTCTTAACTAGGAAGGTATTCTCTCGACACAATTTATCAGCAAAATTCTTCTTCTCTGTATCATTTGGGTCATCGTCAAGTCCTCGTCATATTCAATTCATCTTCATCTTCATGTCATCTTCATTTTTGTATCTATATCATCACTCGATCTCGATCATTATCACTGGATCTAGATCATCACTCGATCTGGATCATCACTGCTAGATCTAGATCATCACTCGATCTGGATCATCTCTGGAGCATCATCTCTAGATCTGGATCATCTCTACTGGATCATCAATATTGAATCTTCACATGTGCTATCTCATGATTCTTCTCGTCACAGGAAGTTCTATAGAGCCAGCCCTTTTTCATGCTGGATGTAGGCCTAGCCACCATGTAGGTCTTTTCCCAACAATTACATCTGATCATGTGGGAACTAATCCTATAATCATATCAGAAAGGCAATGTCCAGCACTCACATCTGACCATGTGATAACAAATCCCACAACCTTGTCAGAAAGGCCCAGCACTTACATTTGATCAACCAATGATCGAAGAAAGGCCCAGCACTTACACTTGGCCATGCAAGGAACCAATCCTCCATGCCAAAAGGCTCCTGCACTTACATCTAATCAACCAATGATCAAATAAAGGAACTGCACTTACATCTGATCAACCAATGATCGAAGAAAGGCACAACACTTATATTTGATCAACACATGATCGAAGAAAGGCTCAACACTTATATCTTATCAACACATGATCGAAGAAAGGATTTGCACTTACATTTGACACATACAAGGAACCAATCTATTTGCATGTTTGAAAAGGCATGCACTCACATATGATGTTTTAAGAACCAATCCTACCATCATATCGGAATGGCTCCCATTCCTAGACTGAGCTACCTGGTAACTGACCAGGCGCCTCCATTCTCCAGGAGAATGGAAGTTGCCCTTACATCTATCCTACTCAATAGAATGGCCAGCACTCACATCTGACATGGGAGGAACCTAATCCTTTAACCATGATAGAATGGCTCAGCCCTTAAATCTGACCTACTCATCAGAATGTCTCTCTTAGTCCTAGACTGAGTGTTCCTAGTAACTGACCAGGTACCTCCATTCCAAGAATGGCATTCAATACTCATATATGACATGGAAGAAATGAATACTCTCACCATGAAAGAATGGCTCATCCCTTACATATGACCATGGAAGGAACCAATCCTCTCACCATGTTAGAATGGCTATGGGTCTCATCACTTTCCCGTGGAGGAAACCTCGATCTGGAGAACACCAAGCTTCTCCCTGAAGTATTTGAACTTCACCCTAGCCAATGGCTTCATCAACACATCAGCTATTTGTTCCTCTATCGCAACATACTGGAGCTTCACTGCTCCCCTCTGTACCATATCCTTGATATAGTGATACTTGATCTCGATATGCTTCGACTTGTCATGGAACATCAGGTTCTCCGATAAATTCACACAACTCTAGTTGTCACAATATATATAAGTAGCATCCATTTAGAGGTCAAATAAATCAGATAGTATCTTCCATAGCCAGACTACCTCACAACTAGCTGAAAAAGCTACAACATACTCTACTTTAGCGGTACTCAGTGCCACACATGATTGCTTCCTGCTAAACCAAGAGATCACACCTAATCCCATACTGAAGCAACACCCTGAAGCGCTCTTCCTATCGATGGCACTGCCTGCCCAATCTAAATCAACATAACCCTCTAGGTTAATCTTCTGATTCACCTCATACTTGAGAACATAATCAATTGTACCCCTCAGGTACCTCAGAATATGCTTTGCACTAGTCAAGTGAACATGTCTTGGATCTATCAGGAACTTGCTCAAGGTGTTCACAGCAAAGCAAATATATGGTCTCATGTTCGTCAGGCACATCAAGGACCCAATCATCTGACAATACATCATAGCATCAACTGTCTCTAATGGAGCATCACTTAATATCTTCATGTTCGATGCCATAGGTTTGGTCATGGCCTTGCATTCCATCATCCTGAACCTCTTCCGGATCTCTGTTGCATACTTCCTTTGTCCAAGGAAGATTCCATCCACATTCTTCCACACCTCCATGCCTAGAAAAATAGTGCATCGAGACATAATAGGACCATCACCGGTATTCCACCTTCAACCTTGAAGTAAAGGTTGGAATCCACTTTACTCTCATTAAATCCTAGAGTCATCAATAATCTATCCATCCTGTCGTACCATGTTGAACCTTAGATCTTTTGTAGTCACTCCCTTTGAAGCATCATACTCCCTCTGTCTTCTATACTCTATGCACTAAAACATCCTGTACTGGAGTGACAAGTAGCTTCCTATGCTAATAATATTCTATGTAACCATCTAGTGTATAGAATTTCATCTTCAACCTAGTAGCAAAGATTAATATCTTCATCGAGCTCATAATGTATGTGTTTCAACTCTTACTGGCTGCAAATGTCTCTTCATAGTCTATGCCTTGTTTTCGTGAGAAGCCTTGTGCTATGAATCTTTCTTTGTATCCCATGATGTTTCCATTTACTGCATGATGGAACTACGAACTTCCCTTTATGTATCGATACTACATCCTAGACATCATTCTTCTTGAACTGGTCTTCCCTTTCTTCTTGGTTACTTCTTCATGGCTGGAAGGTTCTGCATCAATGATGTTGTTGCACTCGTCATATTATTCTTTGTCTTTGAACTGTCGTCACTTGTTCTTCGAAACAAGTCTTCATTCTTCTTTTCTTGTAGGTGATTATGTATGCGATCTTTCCTACAAGTCAAATGCATTAGTTGTATGGTTAGAAACATTTCATAAGGAATATTCATACTAGAAAATTCTTATGCATAAATATATGATCATGCAACTACTTTAGCCAATACAACATTCATCCATATCTCACGGAAGCTTTTCTAGATGCCTTCCATCTCTACCAGGACAACATTGAGATTGTGCACTAATCCAATATGTCAGCAAAGAGGTTTCATTCTATATAAGTAGCAATGGAGAGTTGTATAGCACCATGAGCTACTTACCCATCATATGCATATTAGTAGTATACTATCATTAATGCAAAGATTCTATCATGCATAATACATTAACTGAATATAAACAAATGCATAACAAAACAATATCATGAAATAACAATTGAATACTTATCTTTATTTGTTTCGTGGGTAGACTCCTTCTTGAGCCTTCAGCTTCATCGTCTTATTCATTCATAATAGCATTGTTTCTTATACAAATGCTAAGATGGATAAGAGGTTCTTCAAGAGTTGAGATCTTCATGTTCCTCATTGGTTGAGGGATCTTCTTTCGATGGTGAGAGCTTGATCTTCAATTGCTCCCATATTTTCTTCTCTTCTTATAAGTCGAGCTTCTTCTTCTTCCCGGAGTCTACTTAAAGTAATCACTTCCTTCTGGAACACATTCCTTGAATGAATGAATACCATGATCTTGGGAGGCCATTCAAGGTGGCTATCACCACTTCTGCATTCTTCACTTCTTCTTTTAACGCTTCAAGTTGTTCTTTGATTTGAGAGACCCTTGTAAAGTATGACTACATGGTCTCTACATTCTAGATCTTCACATTCTTCAACTCATTTCTTAAGGTCATCTTTTGATGTATGTTCTTCCCTTTAAATAGATTGGTCAAGGAATCAAACATGTTTGGTGTCTTTAGGGAAGATACTTGTGGTACAAGTTGATATGTGATTGAATCAACAATGATCTTCTTGGCCTTGACCAAGTTCTTCTTGTGTAAGGCTTCTAGCCTCATCTCCCTCTGGAACTGGAACCTCTCTACTCATGTAGGTGTCCAATTCATTTTATTCAGAGAGATCATATACCTCCATGCTTGGAATTTTTCAACTTCACCAAGATTATCATCAAGCTAATGTGATAGATCACTTTTAAATGAGAACCTCAAATGAAAATAGCAAAATATTAGATCTTACCGATTTGAGGTGTCCGTCCTGGTTTTGGAGCTGGCTAATCTAGGTTTTGTCAGAGAAACCCTAATTTTCAAAAATTGGAATCTTTCAAATCTGACTAGATATAAATATAGATCTCTTCAAATGGAGCTGTCCAATGTACTCATTTTCTTAAAACAGTGGAGGGAAGCTCATGGAATAGGAAGCCCTAGTTTTCCAATTTCTTCTGCAGAAATTCCTATTACTGTTTCTATGGTATCTCCGAAATTGCTAATCCTATGTGTCTAAAACTTCACATGGAGGTAGCCTCACTTTTCCCTGTTCCAAAACCATATATTTTATCAGAATTGGTTTCACCAATTGGGACTTATGATCATTTTCCCAAGGTGACCTGTTTCAAGACTGTTCAGAACAATGAAGTTGTATGGACATCCACGTGTCACTGGTTCATCTTCTGAGTCTGAAATTCAGACCACAGAAATTAAAGTCCATGAAATTTTTGGAAAATATTCATAAAATTCATTTGGACCTTTGTAGCCCAATATATAGCAATTATCCCCAGGTGTCCTGTTTAGGGATGAATTCTGGAAGAGGCTAGAACCCTAATTGGGAGGAATGATATATCCCAGAATATAGAGAATCTAAGGCTGAATTTTGGAAATAGTGTGAATAAATATTTGATCTTTTGCCTCTAAAAGTTTCAGATCTTGGGCCTAGGCCAATGTCGAGATATATATTATGTACCAAAACTTATTAGTTTTAGTATTTAGGGTTTTTCTAGCTCGGGGTCAAACTAGGGTTTGACTTTCCCAGAGTTTCACCCAACCAAATTTATTGATCCAGGTCTCTAAACTTAAATTTTGATGAGGAGAAAAATTCTATGCCAGGCTCACTCAAAAATTCCTCTTCTGTAGAAAGCCCTAATTTTCTGCACCAAAACGGAAAATGCTCGAAATCGAATTCCACTTCGATAGAAAGATGTGCCCTTCAATGGAGAGTCAGCCTAGCATACTTTTGCTGATGGATTGTGGAGAGAGACCCAAAAATTAATAAGCCCTAGCTTCTATAACTACACAATTTCTTCTTCTCAAGTTAGCTATGATACCATGTTAGATTTTTATCATTCAAGCTAGCATTACATTAGGATCTTTAACTGAGAGAATAATAAGCACAACAATAAAACACAAGAGACAAGAGACACAAAGAATTTTCCTCGGGGAAACCATAAAGGATAAAAACCCCACAACTTCCTCAAATATAGAATCAGCACCAAAAGTAAAACCTGAAAACATTAAGATGATCTCCACAGCACCTGTCTCTCTCTCTCACACTCATGTGCCCCAATGAGTGTGTCTGTGTGTTATAATAGAGAGACTCACTATCTATTTATATTATTCTGTTCACATGGAACCCACTCCATCATGTCGGCCTCACTTAACAATTACTTACTAGAGCCGGCATATCTAGGAGTGTTTAATAACCCTAGTGCCCCACAACTTGTGGGGACTTTACCTCCTCCAACCAACAAGGAGGTTTATCCTTAACACAATGGTGGGGACTATTGCCCTGACTTATAATGACTCACCTAGGGTTGACTTCACTAGGATATTCTAATAACCCTAGGGTCCCACAATTGTGGGGAATTTAAACCTTGACCAATAGGAGGGTTACCCATAGTGACTTGACATGACTTTCACATTATAGAAACTTCCTGGAATAAACATCAGGGTATGACATGACTCAATTACATTACAATAAATCAAAAATACAAGTGAATACATTCTAAAGTTACAATTACATCAACACAAACCATCTGTGTCATCAACCTCTGATCATCATGTTGACGATACTCCCTCAACCAGTGACCCATTGGTAAAAGGTCATAAGGGTAAAGTCTTGTATCCTTGTTTGATATGCAAGGCTATGCATCATAATTTTCTTTGTCCAAGCATGGATGAGGCTTCACGTTGGTTGGAAAATATTACTCATCATCAACAGGTGATTCCAACAAGTGATAGTAAGTTATCCCTCGATTCCCCGCTGGTTGACCAAGTGATGTTTCATCTATAATTGATCCCACTCTTCCTTCGGAGAGTGAAGTGGTCGATTCAATATCATCTCCACTTGATCCCTCTCTTTCATTAGAGAGTTTTAATACTAAAGTAGTCTCTTTGACCAAATCTTCGTCTTGTTCTTCTCTTCCAGTAGAGAATGAACTGAATCCTGCTGATGTTTTTATGCTTCGTTCTGATTGTTCTCGATAAGAGGAAATTTTGCCTATTTCGACAGAACCCTCTCTGAGTAGTGAGGTTATTTCCTTTAACTGGAGTAACCTAACAGAGTCTCATCTTCATTCGAGTGTTCCTTTCCAGATAGTTGTGAATGTTACTGCTAGGCAGATACTTCGCACTATTGTTGACGAAGGGGATTCTGTTAGTATTCTATCCTCAAATGCTTGGAAATATTTAGGTTCTCCTCAACTTGTTCTGTACACCAATCAGATAATGGATTTTAATCAAAGACCTACTGCACCTTTAGGGACCCTTCCTTATTTTCCTATTACATTAGGAGGGAAAACTGTCTATATTGATGTTATGGTGGTCCAAGGTCGTTTATATTTTAATCTACTCCTTGGACGTGATTATGTGTATGCCATTAAGGCTATTGTGTCCACACTCTTTAGAGTTATGCATTTTATCCATGATGGGAATATTGTGACCATTGATCATCTTTCTTTTGTTACACCTGGACATCGCATCACTCCTAGTAATCAGACTGCCCTGAATGTGCCTCATGTTCTTGTGGTTCCTTCCCCTTCTTCTAGTTAGCTTCTTCCCATCATAGGTAAAATGGGGGGCATGGATCTAGTCTATGGACATCATAATGGAGCTAAGCCACTAACTTTTATGTAATGGGGGAAACCTACCAACCTATGTATATCATGTTGGGTAGGATCAGGTTTGAGAGAATAGTTTAGTTTTGGTTTCAAGCTCGTTAAAAAATAAAACCACTCCTTAAGCATAGTTTACCTTTTGGTTTCAAGATTGCATAAAAATAAAACCATGTGGCGAGCATAGTTCCCATTCTGTGTCAAGCTCGTTAAAAAATGAAATAGATGCCTTTGAGCAAAGTTCCCATTCTATGTCAAGCTCATTAAAAAGTAAAATGGATTTCCTCAAGCATAGTTTACCTTTTGGTTTCAAGCTTGCATAAAAATGAAATCATTCCTGAGCATAGTTCATTTTCTATTTCAAGCTCGTTAAAAAATGAAGTAGTTTTCCTTAAGCATAGTTTACCTTTTGGTTTCAAGCTTGCATAAAAATGAAACCATGTAGAGAGCATAGTTTACTTTTGGTTTCAATCTCATTAAAAAATAAAACCACTCCTTAAGCATAGTTTACCCTTTTGGTTTCAAGCTTGCATAAAAATGAAACCATGTCATGAGCATAGTTCTTTTTCTGTGTCAATCTCATTAAAAAATGAAATAGATTCTTATGAGCAAAGTTCCCATTCTATGTCAAGCTCGTTAAAAAATGAAATGGATCTCCTTAAGCATAGTTTACCTTTTGGTTTCAAGCTTGCATAAAAATGAAACCATGTTCCGAGCATAGCTACCTTCTATTTCAAGCTTGTGTAAAAATGAAACAGATCCCCTTCCCTTGATTTGAGTCTTCCCTTTAGTGTTAGAACTCGAACCTTACTTTCACCTGCTTGATTCTCATTCTTCCTACACACCTGGTGAATATTTTCACATTAGTAACCAGTTTTTTAGGTTGGGTATGGAAGAAGAATCGTTAGATGAAACGAAGCTTGGGGGCATGTCGAGCCCCTAGCAACCATGCTAGGGGTAAGCTTTGCTAGCAATCATGCTAGGGGCAAGATTCCAACCTCTGTATATCATGTTAATGGGATTTTTCAAGCATAGTTTACCCACTGGTTTCAAGCTTGCATAAAAATGAAACCAATCTTCAAGCGTTCTTTCAACTAATCTTCGGGCTCGTTAAAAACAGTAAGATGGTGTTGATCTTACTTTTCATTTTTTGTGCTCTGGTTAAAACATGAAAAGTGGTTTGAGATTAGTTTATTACTTTTTCATGCTCTGGATTCAAACATGAAAAATTCTAGTGGAGTCTCCTTTAAACTCTTTTCGGACTCCCTAAATATGAAAAGATTGTCGAGTACTTGTCTTCTTCATACTCATAAAAGTATTTGAAGAGTCATTCATCTGATGGTAGGTTATCGCTTTTTTAGTTTAGATGAACTATTTATGAAAAAGGAACACTCCAGCTAATCATGACTGGAAGAGTTCCCTAAGGTATTATTTTACACCTTTTCAGGCCTTGGGGACTAAATCATATGAAAAAGGATCCTTTGGAGTCTTCTTCCATGGTCGTTCAGACTCTCTAAACATGAATGATATCGAGATTTCTTTCATTGGACTTGTTAAATTAAACATTGAGAGACCCATTTTTGGGAACGAACCCCTCCTCTCTCAAGTTCATAAAACATATGAGTTTGGACTTGTCTTTCGACAAGCTATATTGAGTTTTGTTACCCTCCTTGAACTCGTAAAACTAAAAACAGGCACTCATCAATCATGATGGGGAAAATGGGAAGGGAATCATTTTGTAAATAAATGGTAGTATTTTGTTGTTACCTTTGAACATGGCATTTGTCTACATATCATTTCAGTCAATTGGGTATTCAGCTGATCTCCATGGCAATCCACTCTCATGAGTCATGCCACTCCTTTGAGTCTTTCAAAAGAATGCATTATCCACTGTCGCACTATGTGTTTGTCCCATTTAGTCATGATGCCAAGTATTTTGTCGTGCCACCTGATGTTCAAAGGGAAGTTGAAGAATTTTTTCCTCTATAGTCAAAATGGTCTCTGTGTCAATACTTTTGAGTCAGTCCTATGGTTACTACTCTCACATCATTCCAAAACTATGTTCTGAGTTTCGCGTCGTCGATGTGGGACTCATCATGGCCCTCCTTCAACGAGACTATCCCCCTCGACATCAGCTCATCATTCGGGAAATAGTATTAGAAATAAAAACTTAGTACCTTGAGATCTGTATGCCTTAATGACAGATTCTCTCACCCTCAACATAGGTTCACATCATTGACCTTTGATCGATAGAATCGACTGGGTGTTCGACATCAAGATATCTATTCACACCCATTAGATTGTACTATGGTACCTTGGAAATCATTGACATCAATGGTGATCTCCCTCGTACTTGTTAATGATTCACATCATTGGCCGGTAATCAAGTGGTTTCTACCATGTTCGACTTCAAACCATTGTAATCACATGGATATAATCATACTTTGCAGAAGATGAGAGGAAGACCCTGGCTATTTGTTTAAAGCACTCATTGCTTTTCCCCAGGTTGTGATGGAGCTTGTATATCTAGCATGGATCCACATTTGTATGGTCGTGGCTATGCTCAAATTTGTGTCTGTATGACATAGATCTGTGTTGTATGTTTAGTAGTTATGTCCAAGTTTGAGTCCTCTATCACTTGGATCTACACTATATTCTAGTAGCCATGTTTGCTTATTCCTCCCACGGATTTTCCTTGTATTGGTCTGCAGCCATGAGTGGGCTACTTGTGTCTATGAGTCAAAAATATTGATGTACTATAGATTCCTACTTGACAACATGCTCCAATCGAGCTCACATTTTCACCTCAAAGTGACAACTTGTTCTCTCAAAGCTCTCATTTATCGTATCCCTCTAAGTTTCATGCTTTGGGGGGAATTCTGTTATACCCAAATCCTGTCACCACCATATGATAAGACCTTTGACTTACATGTTTTCCCTTAATCCTAGCACTTAGAGTGGAAACCTACTTTGTTTGTCAATTCTACATGAAAAAACTCAGCACCGTGCTTTCCCTATGAACCATGAGCAGTACCTTGCTCACACCACCTACATCATGTTTACCATAAGCCGTGCCACTGCCTGTGGCCTTTGGTACATAAGCCTTTCTCATCTAAACTGCTCTATCATAAGAGAAGAAAAGTAGTACCCTAGGTAAAATGGGAAAAAGAGAAGTTTCTCGAGGCTTCTAGATCATGAGCCTCATGTTCTCCATTATCCCTATCATTGTGGGTTAGTTGAGATCAAGATCCCCCATCATAGGATCTTAGAGGCCACCTCATCCACAAATCTCTCAACCATTCCTATCCATTGAGCCTTATAAATACAAGCTCATGTCCATGGTTGAGGGGGAGAACTATAGAGCTATTATTATGCTATTGGATTGACCACTTGGCCCAAGCCATTGGAGAGCATAGAGAGAAAAGTTGGAGCTTATGGGGATGAAGTGTTTGTCTCATGGAGATGCTTGTTGACACTAAGGGTTGATTGGTTGTAAAATTCTCCATACATATTTAATGCAAAGATGATTTCTGTCCCACATTACTGTTGTTTTGATTTCTCATGTACATGTTGTTAGATTCCTTAGTCACTAACATGGATAAGTAGATGATTTTCTGGTAGCTTTGATGTGTTTGCATGTTTTATCTATTTGTAGGTACATAGGTTCACTATCGAAGCAAAATTCCAGGTGTCTACGACATCCAGGGAAGGTCTTCATCCTTTGTCGTTCACTCATTTGTTCTAGATCTAAACCATTCAAACCAGAGGAACATCTTTCGTCTGTAGAAGGTGAAATATTCCTGGTTATAGCTGAATCAAACTATGTAGGGTTAGTCGTTCAGTGGAGATACTAAACTTGGTAAGTAAAGAAGAATGATCTAAAGAAGAGATAGAGTGAAGAGCGGAGACTAAGTATGCACAGACCAAAGACCAGACAATGAACGAAATAGAGAATGGGTAGCAGAGGCAGAAAAAATGAGAAGCATAGATAAAGAAAACAAAAAGAAGAATGAAGACAAATGCCAAGTATAGCATAATGAATGCAGAGCAGAATAACAGAAAAGAGATGAAGTGCTAAGCATCGTTATATCAATATCATTGTATTGTATTGATTCAAATTAATTCTAGCAAAATGGGGTGGTAGGGTGGTGCTAGGGAGGATTGTTGTCCTCAAGATTCAGTGGGTGCTGAAGAACTTTGAAGTTGGTGCTCTTTAAAAGTCAGTTCTTGTAATTGAGAGGTTGTAGCCTCATTTGAGTAGGAGCTCAAAGAAAGAGAAGATTTATAGAAGTTGAAGCTTTCTTTACATCCTAAGAAGAAGAGGTTTTTCTTTTTATGGGTTTCCTCATGAAATCTGTGTCTCTGTGTATTTTGTGTGATTGAATGATGATGGTTTGATTTACATGTTAAATATTATGCAATAGAGTTTTTGCTAATAAAGAATGACTATAAAATTCCTCATAACATATTGATTGTCATAAAAATTCAAGGATAAAAGTTTTTTAAAATTGTATAAGATTGTTTAAGCATAGAAATTAACTGACTCACCCCCCCCCCTTTCAGTCAATTGAATAATTTCAACAATCCCACTAGCATGATAAATAGAGGCTCGATGGTGAAGATCAACTTGACTTGCAGAGGTTGAGTGCTTAANCTCCCCCCCCCCCCTTTCAGTCAATTGAATAATTTCAACAATCCCACTAGCATGATAAATAGAGGCTCGATGGTGAAGATCAACTTGACTTGCAGAGGTTGAGTGCTTAAATCTAAAATGACCTACAAAGGTTGGATAGGTTCCCCCAGCATGAACTATAGAGGATGGGTAATGAGTTTCAACTTGACCTAAAAAGGTTGAATGAGTTCCCCCTTGATTATGTTTCTTCTTCCTATTCCCCCTTCTTTTAATCCTTTTATACTGTCGGTTACTAGTATCAAGAATTTCACCGCATGAGGTAGAAGGAGGAATAAAAGTAGCTACAGGTGAAGGGGAAGCAGTGTTTTGATGCCCTTGATATAAGGAGCTCACTTGAGAAGCATCAAGAGCATTCAAGACAATTGGAATGGAAAAAAACCACACCGGTATCCCTAGGGTGACTCCTGGCAGATTTAAGGTGGCCATCAAAGGAACACCAACATTCCCTGTGAGAGGAATAGTACAATGAGTTCCCGACACGAGGATCTCTTGGTTGATTTTCAAAGGGGTGTTAGACATAGATTCAAACAATAAGACAAATTCTAAGGTCGACAGGAAACCAATAGTACAAAGAACACACCACTGGAAAAAAACCTAAGTATCAATTCAAGCAAACAAAGATTACTTCCAAAGGAAATCCCAGGATGATGAGGGCCCAGAACTAACCAGTGAAGGAAGGAGAGTAGTTACTTGGTGTCTCATGAATATCCATCTGGGTGCAAGTGTTGGAATCACCCAACCACCCTCCTATATTTTCTACTGAGGTTACCTTCCAAATATACCCTAGGTTTACTATAAATATCCTTTGAATGTCTCCCATGTAAGATCCTAGAAGACAAGATACTAAGGCTACCAAAATCGTGAAGAAAGTTTGGTAGAATAGTCATCAGTCCAGCCAATGCACATGGGCAGGGTATCAAAGCCTAAACCCCAAATAGTACCAAGCACCACACGACATCGAGAGCAGGTACTAGACGAGTCCCCAAAGATGCACCATCTCTAGTGTATCCTTTACTAAGAAATAGAGGGGTATCCCCAACAGTTCAGTATCGCATGACCTCGTCCTTGACTCCTATGTGAGAGTAGTGTTGATGTATTTGTAACTTCATAATGTATTCACTTGTATATTTTATATATTGTATTTCATTGGTCCATGATGTTCCTATCAAGAGAATCATTAATGTAATCAAGTCATGTAAATCCATACAGGTTAACCCTTCTAGTTTATTGGGGGGCAAAGTCCCCACAGTTTTGGGGCACTGGGGTTATTAGACTCTCCTAGAGAAGTTGTCCCTTGTAAGTAATTGTCAAGTTAGGAATTAGTACAGATAGAGAGTGAGCCTCTCTATTTGAGACACACACTCACCCAGCTATAGCGCATAGGTGAGAGAGAATAAGCTCCCACAAGTGAGAGAGAGAACAACTATTGGAGATTATATTTATGTCTTTGGGTTTTACTGCTACCATTGGTGCTCATTCTATCTCTGAGGAAGTTGTGGGGTTTTCTCTTTTATGGTTTCCCTGAGGAAAATATTTTTGTCTATTGTCTCTTGTGATTTATTGTTGGGCATGTTATTCTCTCAGATAAGATCCTAAGATCGTATTGTCTAATTGATAAAAATCTAACATGGTATCAGAGCTAACTTGAGAATAAGACTATCTGCAGCTATGGAAGCTAGGGCTTCTTAGTTTTTGAGTCTCTCTCCACAATACATCAGAAAAAAGAGGCTAGGCTGGCTCTTTGTTGAAGGGCGCATCTTTTTGTTGAAGCAAAATCTGATTCTGAGCTTTTTTCAGTTTTTGACCTACTACTACATCGGTAAATTAGGGATTTTAACAAAAGTGGAATTTTTTAGTGAGCCCAGCATAGGATTGATCTTCTCATCAAAATATAATTTTAGAGACAAAAATCAAGGTTTTTGGTTGGGTATAACTCCAGGAAAATCGAACCCTAATTTTCCCTAGAACCAGAAAACCAACACTGCAAAAGATTAGCTCCATATCCAGTTTTCATCTTCTCAAATTGATAAGATCTAAATCTTTTTCTTTTCCATCTTAGGCTCTCAATTAAGATGTCTCATCACACCAATCTTGATGAAAAGCTTGAAGTAGCTCATAACTTCCAAGCATGGAAGTATAGGATCTCATTAGTTCTTCAAGAAAATGAGTTGGACTCTTACATCAGTGAAGAGGTTTCAGTTCCAGAGGGATATGAGGCTAAGGCATTACACAAGAAGAACTTGATCAAGGCCAAGAGGATTATTGCTGATTCAATCAAGGATCACCTCATCCCATAGGTGCCCTCCCTAAAGACACCTAAAGAGTTGTTTGAATCCTTGACCGAGCTATTTGAAGGAAAGAACATAAATCAGAAGATGACTTTGAGGAACCAGTTGAAGAATGTGAAGATCTAGAATACAAAAACCATATAGTCATACTTTACAAGGGTCTCCTAGATCAAAGAAAAACTTGAAGCAGTAGATGAAGAAGAAGAGAATGCATAAATTGTGATGACCACCTTGAATGGTCTCCCTAGGTCATGGGACTCTTTCATTCAAGGGATTTGTGCTAGAAGAAAGCTAGTAACCTTCAGTAGACTGTCGGAGGAATGCTCACAAGAAGAAGCTCGAATAGTAGCCTTAGAAGAAAAGATGGGAAGTGAAGATCAAGCTCTCATAGTACACTTTAAGAAAATTAGGAGGGACTATCATCATCCCAAAGGTAAGAATTCTCACTAGAAAGACAACTTTAGAAAATTTAACAGAGACATATCTAAATACAGATGCTTTACATGTGATGAGAGAGGACACTTTGCAAGATATTGTCACAAGAATAAGAATAGCTCTTACAAGAAGGACAAAAAAAGAAGACATCATGCTCACACTGCAGAGGATGATGAACCTTCCAGAAAGAGAATCAAACAAGAAAGTGATGAAGAATATGCTCTGATTTCTTCCCTCATGGGAACTGTCACACATGGAAGCAACGATTGGATTATAGACAGTCAGGCTTCCAAGCACATGACGGGATTCAAGGAATATTTTGTGAAACTATCTGAACATGAGCCACCTCATAAGGTGAAACTCAGGGATGAATACCAATATCCCATAAAAGATAGTGGTGAATCCTCCTATAAGCTAAACTCTGGAAAGTCTATGAAGATGAAGGATGGCTTATTTGTACCAAGACTAAAGAATAATATCCTCTCCATATCTACATTGGATGAAAAAGGCATGAGGGTTGCATTTGTAGATGGCCAAGTCCTTATCTGGCCAAAGGCAAAGACTATAGATGATGCAGTAGTGATTGGAGAGAAAGAGGGAGGATTATACAAGCTAAAGGGCCAATGAGAGCAAGCCTTGGTCCATGACTCAATATAACCAAATGAACTTTGGCATAGAGGGCTTGCACATGTGCATTATAGGGAACTACCACTTGCAAGAAAAGCTATTGAAGGTCTTCCAGAAATACAGGCAAAGCATGAAGGTGTTTGTAAACGATGTGCGAAAGGAAAGAACACAAAGAAGACATTTCCAAGTAGCAAGAGCAAGGCAAAAGGAATATTAGAAATCATCCACTCTAATGTATGCGGTCCGATGTCATCCAGTTCATTGAGTGGGTATGTATACTATGTTTCTTTCATTGATGATATTTCTAGGAAGACATGGATATACTTCTTGAAGAACAAAGATGAATTATTCAGTAAGTTCAAGGAATTCAAAGCCTTGATCAAGAACCACATAGAAAATAAAATCAAGACCTTTCGATCAGACAATGGTAGAGAATTCACATCAAATTAATTAAAAAATTATGCAAAGATTCAGGGATTAAGAGGGAGTTTACCACTCCATATAATCCACAACTAAATGGGGTTGCAAAAAGGAATAATATAATGATCATGGAACCTGCAAGGGCAATGATTTATGATCAAGATCTTCTGATGCATCTATGGGCAGAAGTTGCTAGGACAGTTGTGTATGTACAAAACCTATAACATCCTTGACCCTTTGACTGGTGAAGAGGACGCTACTATCACCAAACATATGGGAAAATAGCCCTATGAAGATGAACAGGCATATAGTGTTGAAATAAAAAATTAAAACATAAAACATACTAAGATGCATAATCCTTCATATACATAGTGGAAGCAAACATAAATTCAATCAAGCATGCCACATGTTCATTATATTCATTAATTAGTAATATAAATGCAGAGATGTAATAGTCAAGAATACTTATCTTAAACAGGATTCATCTCACAACCAGCTACATCGCTGCAACGTTCCACCCAACCATAGGCCAGTGTGCTCATCAATCTCTCAGCAACACTGCCACCCTCGAGATGGGCATGATTCCTCAAGGAATAAGGGTCAAAGCATGCTTACACATAGCCAAGGTACACAAATCAGCCAAGCCCACATAGTAGGGTTTATCAGGCTATCAAGGAGCTAGGAAAGGCTAAATGCTAAGCTAGTGGCCTCAATGGAGAGCTAAGGACACCTACACCAAAGTTAACCTAAATTTTAAGACATTCACACACCCAACACCAAGAATCAATCCTTTCTCTACTTCACAGTCCCTCAGGCCATGACTTCCCTTTCCAATACTCTTCAAGGGTTGTGGAGAAGAAAGCCAGCAGTATAACTCTGTCTGAGTGGCTCCAAACAATAGTTTTCTCAAGCATACCTAGCCTCTAATCCTACTCTCAATAGTCCAAATACAAACCACTGCCTTCCGCAATAAGACAAACAGTTCACAGCTCCGTGAAGAAGGTAAAGATAATAGGGTGACAACCCCAAACAAAAGGTGAAACATAGTTTAGGTCAAACAACGCTTCAAAGTTGTTCTTGGCCCTATCATGGCCAAAACAACTCAGAAACAATCCCAAAAGATGTTTACAGCCTCAGAAACCAAGAAGCAACCCAAAACCAGGGACGACAATAGCCCCAAACTCACAATGAGAATGATGGCAACATTACACAGTCCCAAAACAGGGGAGAAGTACGATTTTCAATCTTGGACAATGGACAAACATAAACGTAGACCACAATCGAAAAGTAGAACAAGCATGAACTTACACATCGTAGATAGGGAGAAGATGGATTCCCAGCATTGACAGGGAAATCATACACACAGCAGAATCGTGCCTCTCAGGCTGCCTTCCAACTCACCACGTGAGATCACAGTCCCCAACTCTTGCGTGAGGGAAACCATCCCATTTCTAGCCATAGTCAACAACGATGGGAAACAAATATCCTTCCTCAATAATGAATCCATGGCACAATTTCACAGCTGGCAATGGTGGAGTGAAGAACTGACTCCCCTCCGTGAACAGGAGGAAACACAACCCCCAATATCCAAAGGAAGGATGATACAATACACATTTCACTATGGGAAAAAATTGATCCTCTGTGTGCATGGAAGGAAGAACACAATCACAAACTGGCAGCGTAAATGGAAGGAACATAAGCATAGACCAACAAATGTGTGAGAGAGAGAAGATGAACCCCCCAACAATGAATTGTAAACCCTTTTAACTCCGCCCTATGTGAGGAAAATGAACAGTCAATGGTGGGGAGAGTGCAGGTGTGAGCGTAGTGGTTTTCTACCAGCCCATCGCTTCCCCCACTATCAACAGAATAACTAAGGTGACACATGGAAAACTCCTAATGGCCTCCATGGGTTAGACAACACCCCCCCTTAACCTTAGGAAATCATGCCCTTTTCATTTAACATTGCACTGTCGTAGCTAGCTGTAGATTTATTTTAATTAATGTGCATACTTACATCATGTCAAAATTCTAATCTGCTGGATAGCATGATATACCATCAGCAATGATCCCTCTTTCCGAGACATACACAACCAAATTGGTGGTGGGGCTTTTTCCTTTAGCTCCACACCATGATTTATTACAATATATACATCATGTACCTTTTAATGCAAATGGGGTCAAAACCAGGGCATTACAATCCCCTCCCCCTTGGAATAATACCATCCTCGGTGTTTTAATACATAGGAATACATATACAATTTGTACATCCAAAATTTCAAAATTTTGCAAATCTGTCCCATGTTCAATTATTTACTTGAACTCTCAAGACCAAGCCCCTCAGCTTCCATGAAATTCTCCTACTGGTTCTTAGCTTTCAGCTCATCCCCAAGTCGAGGAACTTTGTGGTTGCTTCCCTCTTTATGTTCCCTCATTGGGCAGTCCTGGCGTAAATGATGTCCTCCACATTTCCAACATTTCGTTGGCTGCTTCATCTTTACCTACTCAATTTCCTTTAAGTCTCCATGCCTGGACCATTTCTTAATGGATCGCTTCGAGGAATGTCCCATCATTGATCTGCCTTCCTTGCCTTTACAGATTGCTCCTAAAAGACTTTTTACCTCCCTTTGCAAACCAATAGAGTCTTGCAAAATCTAGAGGTTCATCTTGTTCTGCCTTTTCTGTATCTTGAGAATCTCTCCAAGATTCTCTTGGTTCC
The DNA here is from genome assembly GCA_001517045.1 of Pseudotsuga menziesii. Classification (NCBI taxonomy): domain Eukaryota; kingdom Viridiplantae; phylum Streptophyta; class Pinopsida; order Pinales; family Pinaceae; genus Pseudotsuga; species Pseudotsuga menziesii. The sequence goes on from LPNX011151314.1 coordinate 298,671, forward strand.
TGGCAATCATTTGGAGGAGACTTCCAGCCAAGTCCAGCAACTTTTGGTCTACTGCCATGATCAATGTGCACCACTGGATTTCACCTTTCTCACCTGTGAAATGCATCATTGAA
>LPNX011151314.1:299904-404969 GCA_001517045.1 Pseudotsuga menziesii
GTGTAATCAATATTGAAAAACCCTTCAATGATCTGACATCGGGAAAGTGTGCACCCTTTTTCGGTGTGTGCCATGTAGGAACTATGCATACTCAAGCAATCTGCCATAACGGAAACAAAATCAAAACATGCTCTGCATATTCAATTTAACAATTTGACATGCGTATTCTTAGCTAGGGTCACAAAACACTTATCCATTTGTCGAAGCAGTTTTCCTTCATTAAGGAGGAATGGGGGCTCCCTTCTCTGAGTTGACAGTCCCTCAGTTTTCCATCCCAGCTCCTCTTTTCATGTTGTATCCACACATGTCTTACTGACATCATCTATACCATCTCACTCATGTTGCTTACCAAACATGTAGTGCAGATGAGATATTTCCAAAATGTCCAACGGAGTTTCACCTGAAATCCATTCCAAGATAAGGGAAAACCTTCCCATGAAGTTTGGCTCCTGCAGTCTAGCACACATGATATTCCTACAGTGTGTACCCTTGGCACATTCATCAGATAGCCAAACCGTCAGTCATTATCTGATAATACAATCCAAATTTGATTGTTCCATAACCAAGCAATAACATTATTAATTCAATTCAATGAGAATTTGCAACTCTGTTTACTATAGAAATTGATTTGCTTGGCAATGAGGTGATCCTAATTTATGGGTCTCTTGTAAGCAACACCACTATGCCCATTATAATTCTATGTTTCATAACATGAACACCCACTTTCATTGTGCCCTCCTGATACAATTCTATGCAAGCCAATAGTTATTAGTAGTTGTCAGCAATTTCTCAAACCTGAAATTCACAAATTCAAATTTGACAACTCATTATGCATATAAACTAGTTTCACGGCCATGAGACTCTTCTCATGAGGTTTGGCTCTTTCACATGGTATATTTCTGGCATTTTTCATGGTCTTACTCTCATTGCCATGCTCCAAGCAATCTACCTAAAACCTGAACTTCAATCAGCGAAACACTTGGTAAGTCTTGATGCATATAACCTTTTCATTGCTGCAACAATCACTAAAGAATTTTCAGAATTTATAAAATTCCAATACTTCCAACTGTTAATCACAACAATATTACTAAAACTCATTTACTTCATGCAATCATTATCATACTTTAGATTACAGGATATAGTCACATCATTCATGTAATTTAAATGAAACATTTAGATACTCCTTACTTCACAAGCGTATCATTTGTACCACCTTGCCTTCCATAGAGCATTTCCGATAGCCAGTCGATCATGGTTACCTTCTTCATGCACTTACTATCCTGCATTCATAATAGCTCTTGAAATGGTTCCAGAATTGTCATCAATTCATCATTTCAGCCATTAGTTATTCATAATATCACATGCACTATCTTAATGCATTCATGCAATCCATCACAACATTTGCACCCATACTTAGGTAATCATTTACTCGCACCCTTCATATGCACCCATTCAATGCATAACTACAAGATTTATGAAATCTTTTAAATGCATATCCACTCACTACTACCTTGCATTGATTTAGGAATACTATGCATTCAAACATACCATGCATGGCTTAACCATGACTACTTCATATAGGATGCATTACTATAATCAAGATCATCAGTGCTTACTTTCTTCGGACTACGAAGCTCATAGCAACATAATACATGCATAACATATTTCTATATGAAGGTAGTATAACATTCAAATATCCACATGGTATGAAATATCTTACCTTTACTGCTCCAGGAAATTGTCATAATTAAAATATTACCTTCATGGGTCCTACTTACACCCTTGACATTACCAGTTTGGTTGGTCCTTTGCAGGAGATTGGAGAATTCGCTCACCAACTTTTGATTATGGACTTGTTGCCTTATCCCTTTCTCCATAGGTTTTCTAGTCACATTCGTCAACATCAGCAACATATTCAGCCATGTTCATGTTGTCGTTGGTTTTTCCACTAATGCCAACATCAATGCAATAATCGTCATTAGTGGTTCTTTATAAACGTATAATCCTCACTATTTTTACTAGCATGCAATATCCTATGCATACAAGGCATATCCTCATACATTTCATGTATAAAACTTATAAAATGTAGTTATAATCAGCAAGATAGGGTTTTAAGCAAACTTCCCTTTTTACATCCCTCATCCTTGCATGGAACTCCTCTTCCACACAACAGCTGATTTGACTGCATGGTCTTGCTACCTCTAGGCATGCAATTTCCCAAATTTTTCCATTTGACAGCAGCACCTTTCTCTTTCAAGAAATCACTTAGCACTTTGCTGCTCCACACTCAGATTTTGGTGACTCTCCCTTGTTCCCTGTTGGATAAGCTTTCCAATGCCTATCCATATGCTTCATTTTGACCCCAAGTGTGAAAATCACATCATTTCAAAAATGATGGCAAAACACACCATTGAATGTTGGGTCTGAAATCTGAATTGCAGCCACCTAGGGTTTTCTTCCTTTTTCACTCCTAAAACTGCTGAGAACCCCAATGAGAAATTCACTACAAAGCCTACTGGAGCACTAGCTAGAACTGCTAAAAATTCCACTGGAAAACCCAATTTTATTTCTCCCTATCGTGTCCCTTCCCAACTAAGTTTCCGATGCTTTGATGGTCAAAATGCCTAGCTCATCAGCAGTCTGTTCCTTTATTTTTCTCCGGCGTTTTGGTGGGCAAAACGACTAGACTTCCAATTTGCATCGGTGAGAAAACCGATTATTCATCGGGTCCTCTCCTTACTAATGTTTCAGCGTTTTGGCGGATGAAACCTCTAATTTCTTTCGTTGTATCGGCGAGTTGCTTGTCTACTGTTCCAAGTTTCATCAGTGATTCCTTAGTCTATTTTCATCTGCAATATAGTCTATTGCTTCGAACTTCATCGGCGATAGCATAGACTAACCTGTTGTGTCGGCGGTAGGGTTCCCTATGCATCGGACGGTTAGTCCCTTCAGATTCCGTAACTGTGGCCCACAATCAAACTATATCTTCTGCAGCTCATGACTTTGTCAGTGGTCAGAGCGACTAGGATTTTGTGGCATTGGTGCTTAGAGAACATAGGGTGATTAGTTCTTTATATGGCTGCAACGGTGGACCACGATCTCTCTATGCCTTCTACAGCCACGGGTCTATCGACGGTCAAAACAATGTCCATCGGTAGAATAGTCTACTAATCAGGTGTAACGACAGACGTTCAATCAACTAACTTTATCCGATGCAGCTCATTGGAAAATGAATCACCTAATCATCGGCGATGTGATCAACTAACCATCACCGATGGCCAATGATTCTACGACTTAGAAAAAATTTCGAAATTTTTCTCTTTCGTTTTCTTTTCCACCGCTTCATCAACTCAACTATCTCTTATTCACCAATGATGTGAAAAATTCCTCTACCTTTCATCGATTCTGTTATCTCCATCTCCCCTATCCTTCGCCGATCAAAGCAACTGTGTGTCGCTGTCGTAGTTATCAGAACCATAATTCACTAACACCTCGGCATCGACAAGTGGAAGACTAATGTATTGGCGGAATAGTTCACTCAATAGCTGCAATGGCGGCTCATCATATTTGATCTTTTTTTTATTAGAGGCCTAGTTTACTAATGATTTCTGATTGGTGAGCTGAAGCATAACCTGATCGGCATCGGCAGTCAAAACTTTTCTCATTGGGAGACTAGTGCTCTAGACTTCCACAACGACGGGCGCACAAACCACTATCGTCTTCTGATGGCTGATGATTTTGGGCCTTAGAGAAAAATTTGAACTTTCTTTACTGCGTCGGGTGTCGAAACGTCTTCCTCTGTGGCGTCGGTCATCGCAGGCTCTATCCGTCAGAAGGATAGTCCTCTAGCTATCCGTAATGGCGACACAAGATTATCTAATTCCTTCTAATTTTCATCAGTGATCTACACAACTAACATGCTTTGATGGCTGACGAAGTCAACACTTAGAAAATGTTTTGAAATTCTGCGCCATTGGCGATCGGAGGCTCTATCCGTCAGAAGGATAGTGGTCTAGCCATCCACAACGGTGGTGCTCAACCAGCTAAGAATCAGTGATCCATCTGTCTAAGTGTTCCAATGTGCCAACGGCCAAACACTTGGGAAATTTTCCTGAAATTCTCCTCTGTCTCCCACCGCATCGGCCGTCGAATCAACTATCCATCGGGTGGCCTTCCCACTAAGTGCTCCACTGCATCAGAAGAACTTGTCACTAATTTTTCCGATGAGCTGACATTCTGGTACTTAGAAACTTTTGTGAAATTTTCTTGTCTTCAACTATTTTTCCTGGTTTCTGCTGGGCAGTAGGAAACTTGCCTCTATTAACTATTTATCGTGGCCCTCAGAGGCCCAAATGCTGCAACATAAGCTCTTTCACTACATCTTCACGGCCCATTCAGGCCCATGCTGCAACCTTTAGCTCTGATACCATACTGTAACGTCCCTGACCCTCTGACCAGTGAAGAGGACGCTACTATCACCAAACATAGGGGAAAATAGCCCCATGAAGATGAACAGGCATATAGTGCTGAAATAAAAAATTAAAACATAAAACGTACTAAGATGCATAATCCTTCATATACATAGCGGAAGAAAACATACATTCAATCAAGTATGCCACATGTTCATTATATTCATTAATCAGTAATATAAATGTAGAGACGAAATAGTCGAGAATACTTATCGTAAACAGGATTCATCCCACAACCAGCTACGTTGCTGCAACATTCCACCCAACCATAGGCTGGCGTTCTCATCAATCTCTCAGCAACACTACCAACCCCAAGTTGGGCATGATTCCTCAAGGAATAAGGGTCAAAGTAGGCTTACAAATAGCCAAGGTACACAAATCAGCCAAGCCCACACAGTAGGGTTTATCAGGCCGTCAAGGAGCTAGGAAAGGCTAAATGCTAAGCTAGTGGCCTCAATGGAGAGCTAAGGATGCCTACACCAAAGTTAACCTGACTTTAAATACATCCACACACCCGACACTAGGAATCAGTCCTTTCTCTGCTTCACAGTCCCTTAGGCCCTGACTTCCCTTTCCAATACTCTTCAAGGGTTGTGGAGAAGAAAGCTAGTAGTAAAAATCTGTCTGAGTGGCTCCAAACACTAGTTTTCTCAAGCATACCTATCCTATAATCCTACTCTCAATAGTCCAAATACCAACCACTGCCTGCCGTAGTAAGACAAACAGTTCACAGCTCCGTGAAGAAGGTAAAGATAATAGGGTGACAACCACAAACAAAAGGTGAAACACAGTTCAGTTCAAACAATGCTTCAGATTTGTTCTTGGCCCTAGCATGGCCAAAACAATGCAACAACAATCCCAAAAGATGTTTGCAGCCTCAGCAACCAAGAAGCAACCCAAAACCAAGGGAAGACAACAGCCCCAAACTCATAATGAGAATGATGGCAATATTACACAGTCCCAAAACAAGGGAGAAGTCAGATTTTCAATCTTGGACAAAGGAAAAACATAAACATGGATCACAATCGAAAAGGAGAACAAGCATGAACTCATACACCACAGATGGGGAGAAGACGAATTCCCAGCATTGACAAGGAAATCATACACACAATAGAATCGTGCCTCTCAGGCCTCCTTCCAACTCGCCGCGTGAGATCACAGTTCCCAACTCCTACGTGAGGGAAACCATCCCATTTCTAGCCATAGTCAGCAACGATGGGAAATAAATATCCTTCCTCAACAATGAAGCCATGGCACACTTTCACAACCAGCATTGGTGGAGTGAAGAAACATCTCCCCTCCGTGAACAGGAGGAAACACAAGCCCCAATCTCCAAAGGAAGGATGGGGCAATACACAGTTCGCAATGGGAAAAAATTGATCCTCTATGTGCATGGAAGGAAGAACACAATCATAGATCAGCAGCGTAGATGGAAGGAACACAAGCATAAACCAGCAAACGTGTGAGAGAGAGAAGTTTAACCCCCCAAAAATGAATTGTAAACCATTTTAACTCCACCCTACGTGAGGAAAATGAACAGTCAGTGGTGGGGAGAGTGCAGGTGTGAGCGTAGTGGTTTTCTTGCCAGCCCATAGCTTCCCCCACTATCAATAGAATAATTAAGGTGACACATGGCAAACTACCAATGGCCCCCACTATTTAGACAACCCCCCCCCCCCCTTAACCTTAGGAAAGCATGCCCTTTTCATTTAACATTGCACCGCCGTAGCTGGCTGTAGGTTTATTTTAATTAATGTGCATACTTACATGATATCAAAATTCTAATGTGTCAAATAGAACGATATACCATAGGCAACGATCCCTCTTTCCAAGACATACACAACCAAATTGGTGGTGGGGCTTTTTCCTTTAGCTCCACACCACGATTTATTACAATATATACATCATGTACCATTTAATGCAAATGAGGTCAAAACTGGGGCATTACAGAACCGTACTCCACATAGAGTACTTGAGAACAAGAGACCTGAAGAAGTCTTCTCCGGCAAGAAACTAGAAGTCAGTCATCTTAGAATATTTGGTTGTCCAGTGTACATACACATTCTAAAAGAAAAAAGGACAAAGTTAGATCCTTCAAGAAAGAAGGGTATATTTGTGAGATATAGTGAAATCTAGAAGGCTTATAGAATATATTTCCCATGATACAAGAAGATCAACATCAGCAGGGACATAACATTTGACGAAGACTCATCTTACATAAAATCCCAAAAGAGACTATTGAAGACCATGAAGAAACAAAAGTACCCATGATTCAAGATACAACTATGAACGATGCAACTCACGAAGAAGATCGAGAACTAGAAGAATCCCAGGAACTTGTAGATCCACCATAGGAGAAGAATCCTCACAAGAGGAAACCTGCATGGATACAAGAGGCTATCCAAGGTGCAGAAATATATGGGGCTCCAGAAGAAATGCATATAGAGAGGAAGAGAAATAGGTCCTAATCCAGATATGTAACCCTATTATGTGACATCATTGATAAAGAACCTTCCAACTATGAAGAAGTAGTAGAGAATAAATAATTGAAGGATGCTATGATCAAGGAGTATTAGTCAATCATGAAGAATGATGTCTGGCATGTCGTCCCAAGACTAGAGGGGAAGTCTTTTGTGACTTCCAAGTGGATCTACAGGATCAAGCATGCTGCAGATGGAAACATAGAGAAATATAAAGAAATATTTGTGGCTTGTGGCTTCTCTTAGAAAGAAGCAATAGATTATGAGGAAACATTTGCACCTGTAGGAAGATACACTTCCATCAGATCAATACTTTCTCTAGCTGCAGTGATGAAATGGAAGATACACTAGATGAATGTCAAGACTACTTTCTTGAATGTAGTGGAACAAGAAGTGTATGTGGAGCAACCACTAATTTTTTAGACACATGACAGGGAAACTCATGTGTGTAAATTGAAGAAATCCCTATACGGTTTGAAACAGGCACCCAGGACATGGTACAACAGAATTGACAGCTTCCTGACTAGTTTGGGATTTACCAAGAGTAACATGGATTCCAACCTTTACTACAAGGTTGAATAAGGGAACCTAGTGATACTCCTACTGTATGTAGATGACCTGTTTGTAACAGGTGAGGATGGGTTAATTGCTGATACAAAGAGGAAGCTTACTGTTGAGTTCAAGATGAAGGACCTGGGTATGATGCACTACTTTCTAGGCATGGAGGTGTGGTAGAATGCAAATGGAATCTCCCTGGGACAAGGGAAGTATGTAGTAGAGATCCTAAAGAGGTTAAAGATGATGTACTACAAAGCCATGACCACACCTAAGGCATCGAACCTGAAGCTATTGAGTAATTCTTCATCAGAGTCAGTTGATGCTACGATGTATCGTCAGATGATTGGGTCCTTGATGTACTTAATGAATACGAGACCAGATATTTTCTTTGCTGTGAACACATTGAGCCAGTTCCTGATAGATCCAAGACATGTTCACCTGATTGTTGCAAAGAATATTCTGAGGTACCTAAAGGGTATAGTTAATTATGGGCTCAAGTATGTGGTGAATCAGAAGATTAACTTGGAGGGTTATGTGGATTCGGATTGGGCAGGTGGTGACATTGATAGGAAGAGAACTTTGGGGTGTTGTTTCAATATGGGATCAGGTGTGATCTCTTGGTTTAGAAAGAATCAGTCCTGCGTGGAAGTGAGTACAGCCGAAGCAGAGTATGTGGCATATTGTTTAGCTAGTTGTGAGGTAGTGTGGCTGAGGAAGCTACTATCTAATTTGTTTGATCTCCAATTGGATGATACTTGTATATATTGTGACAACCAAAGTTGTGTGAAGTTGTGAGATAACCCAGTGTTCCATGACAAGTCAAAGCATATCGAGATCAAATATCACTATATCAGGGATATGGTGTAGAGAGGAGCAATGAAGCTCCAATATGTTACGACAGACGAGCAGATAGATGATGTGTTGACCAAGCCATTGGCTAGAGTGATGTTTGAATACTTCAGGGAGAAGCTTGGTGTTCTCCAGATTGAGGTTTATTTCAAGGGGAAGTGATGAGTTCGTATACCTTTCTGACATGGTGGCAGGTTGGGCCTCCCATGGTCAGATGTAAGTGCAGAGCCTTTCTGAAATGGTGGAAGGCTAGGCCTCACATGGTCAAATGTAAGTGCATAGCCTTTCTGACATGGTGGCAGGATGGGCCTCCCATGGTCAGATGTAAGTGCAGATCCTTTCTGACATGGTGGTAGGATGGGCCTCCCATGGTTAGATGTAAGTGTAGAGCCTTTCTGACATGGTGGAAGGCTAGAACTCCCATGGTCATATATAAGTGTTGAGCCTTTCCGACATGGTGGTAGGCTAGAACTCCCATGGTTAGATATAAGTGTTGAACCTTTTCGACATGGTGGTAGGTTGGGCCTCCCATGGTCGGATGTGAGTGTTGGGCCTTTCTGACATGGTGGCAGGCTAGGCCTCCCATGTTCAAATATAAGTGTTGGATGAGCCTTTCTGACATGGTGGAAGGTTGAGCCTCCCATGGTGAGATGTGAATGTTGGGCATGCCATTCTGACATGGATATTGGATGTGTTCCTCCCATGGTCATATATAAGTGTTGGGCAGGCCTTTCCAAAATTTTGGAAGGTTGGGCCTCCCATGGTCGGATATAAGCACTGAAGAAGAAGACCTACTTGGAGGCTAGGCCTACAACTAGCATGAAAAATGGTTGGCTTTGTAGAACTTCCTATGATGAGTATAATTGAGAGATAGCACCATTTGATCAAAATAGTTGAAGCAATGATGATGATGATCCAGTGATGATCCATCTTTGATGATGATCCAGTGATGATCCATATTTGATCCAGTGATGAAGACTTGTGCTGATGAATTGTGTCAAGAGAATACCTTCCTAGTTAAGAGGGAGTGTTGATGTATTTGTAACTTCGGAATGCATTCACTTATATATTTTATATTTTGTATTTCATTGGTCCTCGATGTTCCTATTGGGAGAATCATTAATGTAATCAAGTCATGTAAATTCATAGAGGTTAACCCTCCTAGTTGATCAGTGGGAAAAGTCCCCATAGTTTTGGGGCACTAGGGTTATTAGACTCTCCTAGAGAATTCGACCCTGGTAAGTAATTTACAAGTCGGTAATTAGTATAAATAGAGAGTGAGCCTCTTTATTTGAGACACACACTCACCCAACTATAGTGCATAGGTGAGAGAGAAGAAGCTCTCTCAAGTGAGAGAGAGAACAGCTGCTGGAGATCATCTTTCTGTCTTTGGGTTTTACTACGGCCATTGGTGCTCATTCTATCTCTGAGGAAGTTGTGGGGTTTTCTCCTTTATGGTTTCCCTGAGGAAATTATTTGTGTCTGTTGTCTCTTGTGATTGATTTCCGTGCATGTTATTCTCTGAGATGAGATCCTAAGATCATATTGTCTAATTGATAAAAATCTAACAAGGAGATTTCTGGTGTCTTTCTCAACGAAGTTGGATTTCCTAAAAGATAGGCCACTATGTTTGAGTTTGAATTTTTGGGTAGTTAAGATATTCCTAACCCAAAACACTAACCTAGACTAGTGTGTGTCGTCCCTAGAAATAAATAGTTCCTTATAAATTATAAATATTAAGTGTTTATTTTAAATGGCCATTAATTACTCAAATGGGGTGGTGAAGGTGAAACCAATGATGTTTTGACTCAAAGTTGAAACAAGATGACTAAGCAAAGAGAAATGAAATGCAAAAAGAAAAAACTATTCTCTTTCTTTTTAAAATAGAAACTTGAAAGCTAGAAAAGAAAAAATTCTTTTTATTTTTTCAAAAACAATGATATGCCATGCAATTTAGACTAAAACCCTAATGCATATAAAGAACACGTGTTTTTTTTTCTTTTTCTTGTAAAATGAAAGCTAATGAATTTAAACTAAGAATGAGAAACTACAATACTTCAATTTTTTTATTTTTCTTGAGAAATACTGAAAATATCACTAGATGCAACCTAATGCAAGAAGTATAAAATTTGTGTCTTTTCTTTTCAAAAAATTTCAAAAATTATAATGCAAGTGAATGCAGATTTGAGAAAGTTTGAACAGTATAAACATATAGAAGTGAATGATGAAAAACAAATCCCGAAGCAACACACTTCAACCAAAACTAAAAAATGGAACAAACACTAACCTTGGTAGAACTAACAAACTCAAAAGCTCACTAGATCCACAAAAAGGGAGAATGACAAACTCAGACTACAAACAGCAGTGCATAGCATAAAGTGTTCCTAAGGACTGATCAATGACCTAGAACAAAAGCACTCAAACAAAAAATCTAAGTAGGAGGACCAACAACATTCACAAATGAAGAAAGTTAAACACAAAGAACCCAAGAACTTGAAAGATCAAACAAATTCTGTGATGTACAGACCTAATACTTACAGAATCATGTCAGAAACAGAACCTTTACAAGCCTATGATAGGTCAGCAAAACAGGGACAAGAAAAAACCCTATGAACACGAAGAAAGATAGAGGAACACACAACTGTTATAAATATAATCCGTGTGTGATACATGACTGTCCAGAATGCATCCCGCATACATAAGGTAAAACACATGACTGTCAACAAGACAACCCGCGTGTACTACTAAAATTTTTCAAAGAAAAAAAGTACTAGAAGACAAGTCTTGGACATGACAAACTAAAAATCAAAGGAAAAAAGCAGACAAATCACACCCAAAATCAAAAAGAGCAAACATTGGTCAGGAACATAAAGCAAAGGACCCATAGCAGGATGGACTCCCCAGCAAAGTCACCAGTTCTATTATTCAGGAAAACACACCCTTATAACCTAGGGTCTCTAGGGTTACAAAATTACTAATATAGACTTGCAAACAATCAGCTATGTAGAAATTGAAATAGGAATAGGAAGAAAACTTAGAAAACCTAGTTTATGACAGTTGATCCAAGATTTTCTTCTCCTCCTCCAGTCACTTCCAGGGATTTCTCCAATCACCTGCAAAGAATAAGTTCTTCCTACAAATATCTTATATATATATATATATATATATATATATATATATAGATCAATGGTTAATGANCAACATATACAAGAGTGCACATTATTGGAAGAATAATTTTCTTTATTAATAAACAGAGATGGTGAGATTGCAACCCAACTCCTGAAACAAGGACTCCTCTACAAACCGAGGACATTGATTTTTACTGCTCCAAGATGTCTGAAGGCATACCACCAGCATAAATTTTCTCTTCTAAGAATGATTGATTAACCCCATCCCATGCCTTCTATTTATACATGCAGAAATAGAGAGGTTGAGATGGTTGAGATGGTTGAGATGGTTGAGAAAGTTGAGATAGTTATGATTAGGGCTCAACTGATCTCGACTAATCATGATTTATATTCTTAACTTCAAATTAAGGTACACATGAGTATTGATATAGGTACGTTGCATATGACATGCCCCTTGCTTTAAGGAAACCTGTATGTTCAATGTACATGTGAGTTTCAATGCACATACTCGCGTGTGACATGCGGGTTGTTATGAAAATAGTCGCGTGTGAAACCCTATTGTCCAAATAAAAATATATTCAACTGGTCAAGAGATGATGTATCAACATTCATTCCCATCTATAGTGTTTTGGATTTTTTAATCTAGTTTGTCCTTTTGTGTCCTGACATATTGGATGTCATTACTCGGATGGAGAAGTTCCATTTTACATGATAACACCAAGGAAGGAATTTAAGTGAGATTCCCAATATTTTGTCGTAACCAAATATTTCCCCAAGTTTCATCTCCACATCGGTTCTCACCAAATGGGCTTGAACGGAGAATTTATGCAAGAGGCCACTACATTTTGTCATTATGGAAATTATGGATCCTTTTTCATAACCATTGAATTGTTTAATGCACCATTTACACTCAAGTATTGTATGTACAAAGTATTGGGTAAGAATATTGGTGACTTTGTATTTGCTTCCTTTGGCATCACTATGATTCATTGTAGAATGTTTGAGATATATTATCTCAATTTGGAAATTGCATTGTACACTTGGCTGGAATAGTCATTGTATGATAAATTGCTTGAAGGGTAATTTGGAGGGATTAGGATAATATATATTGATATCATGTTTGGGTAAGGTAAGGTTGATTCCTACATGAAGCGAATTTGTCCTACCTTGGTTTGGCCCTTTTAAAAATATTTGACCAAGCTAAGAAGAGTCATTGGATGTGATGCACCTTATAGAGGATCTCTCCATTTGATGAAAAATATGGTTGTCCAAGTAAGAAGAGGAGTTTCTTATTGGGATAAGAACTCAGGAATAATTCTCAAAGGAATGAAGAAAGTGGTGATGTGCTACCCTATGTTTGCCTCCCTAGAGTTTTCTCCATCACTTGTTCGTGAGGGTGATTCTTTGGAAGTAGGCACAAAATTGCATTTTATGAAGAATATACATATCATTTCTTATGAGAGTAAGTTGTTTCAACCCCCATGAGACATACTATTTTATCTATGATAGGAAGATGATGTCCAATATGTATGCATTAGCTAAGTGAAGATTTGAGGTTGAGATGGAACTCACAAGATGGAAACAATAATGGTTATCATATGATATTATGGATGGACAAATTCATGAACATCAACACATGATATATATCCACTTCCAATACCACACATACTCAGTACCTGAATGGGTTTTGAAGAAGAATATTTAGGGAGTTGTCCATGTTCCACTCATATATGGTCACCATGGTTGTTTGGAGGCTTAAATGGGGGTGAGTAATAAGTTTCATGAAGAAGCTTCAAAGAAGATGAATTAGAGAATGTGGAGGAGTGCAAAATATTCCAACACTATGTGACGAGTATTCATTTTGTTGGCCTTCTTGATTGGAAACAGTAGTTTGGTGGCAGTGTACAAGTTCTTCAACACCCATGTTTTTCATTGCTTGAGGACAAATAATTTTAGGAGGGGAGAACTACCATGTCCCCATTTTGATATTACATGTAGTTCCATGTACCATCCCTAGTGGTCCTTTATCATTCTCCTAACCCATTATTTCCATGGGTGAATAAATAATTAATTAGGATCAAATGACATAATAAATGTTTAGAATGAATATAGGTGCATATTTAATTATTAAAATTTATATTTTGAGTGGATAATGCTTAAGGAGAGACCAAGAGGGAGAATGGAGGATTATATGACTTCATGTAATGTTTACAAATATTAAATAAGTAGAAACCCAAAATCCATAAGAATGTAGGACAAAAGTAGAAAAAGACAAGAAATCAGGAAAGGCGGGAAAATCATAGAAAAGAAGGAATGTGGCAAGAAAAGCAGTAAAGAAAATAAAAGCAGAAAAAAATCCAATGAAAAGAAGTAAAAGTAGATAAAAGAATAAATAAATGGAAATAAAAATAAATCAAGGAAAGAGCTAGACAACACACAGTTTCCAATTCAACTAAGGAGTGTGCTAGTGTCCAGGTTCAATGCGTCTAATTCAAGGATTACTTTCTCAAGAAGAAACATGAGTTATAAAATAAGATTATTATCCCACTCTCACATTATTTTGGTCATTTTTATTATTTTATTGAGAGATTTTCTTCTTAGAGGTTGAGTGATGTGCCTCAACTAAGATTGGGTGATGTGCCCTATGTCACAATCAGGAGGTGTGCCCCAGCTAATTTTCCATTGATATGCAAGGATTGATGGATTTAATCCATTGATAGAGGTTTATTTAAGGTCTTGAATATATTTCTGGTGATGTTTGAGAATCTTTCCAAAGATTGTGAATCCTTCCATTTGAATTCCAAAGTATTTCCATTCTATTCTACATGTAAAGAGTTTTGTTCCTGAGGATTCCATATATATGTTAGTCTTTCTATTTTAATGAACTTGATTAGAATCTTTATCTGAAAGAATTACAAGCACAATAATATACATAAGATAGAGCATATACACACGACACAAATATTTTCACCAAGGAAACCATAAAGGAGAATACCCTGCAAACTTCCTCATAATAGTTATGTCACTAAGACAATATCAAAAGATGGAAAAGCCCAATAAGAAGAATTCTTATATAGATCTCTCTCTCCTCGTGAAAACTTGAGTGAGTGTGAGTGTGTAGATATGAGGGATGGAACCTTTCTATTTATACCCTTCAAGTGACTGACCTCCCAACATGACTAGGCTGAATTAAAACCCTAACATGGTTGACTTCTCCTAGAGAGACTCTGAAAGTACATTACATAATATTATACTAGGGACTATTTCCAATACTTACAATGGAGGTTATACGTCAAGGTCCATGTATGATACTGGTATCTCGAAAGGAGGGAAACACATATCGAATGGGGGTACAACAAAATACAGTGATAGTATACATCATACTATCTTATGAAGTTACAAATACAACAACACTCCCTCTTAACTAGGAAAGTATTCTCTCTCTTTCCACAGTCATCAACATATCTGGTCAAATCATCATCATAGAGTCATCATCATAGTTATTTCTATAATCCTCATCTTGTCATTCATCAAATAGTACTATCTGTCATTGAATTTTTTTACAGAGCCATCCCTGTTTCATACTTGGTGTAGGACTATTCCTCATCCGAGTCTTCATCATATCCATGAGAAAACCATCATGTAGTTACATCCCAAGGCCATTCATTACATTTCTAATGAAATCATCTATGTCTCCTACTATCATCTCATCGTATCCAAATCATCTCATCATCATTTAAAAAATACTTAAGTGGATCACACAGAGCACAACTCAGATGAAGACCACCTGCATTCTACTAACATAGGAGCATGCTGGGATATTTTGTGTCACCAAGATAAACTAGATCTTTTTCTATGTGAGAATATCCTATGAGCACACCAAGTGCATTACGTCTCTCTATAGTCAACTTGGGTTCTACCAACATAGGAGCATGCTAGGATATTTCACATCACCAAGACAACCAACATCTACCACTATGTGAGAAATGCTCATGTGTGCACCAAGTGCCTTGTGACCTCATCATCTCAAACATGGGAGCACACACATGCAAGGAATAATTACAATTGAACAAACTGCATACCACACTAGGATATTTTCCATTCCAAGTCAAACTCAATGACTTATTACATATGAACAACCTGCATCCAGGATCTTTTCCATTTGGATAACCTTCCAAGACTTATAACATCTAAGCAACCTATGCACCACACCAAGATATTTTACACTCCAGGAAAATGCACATGACTCATTACATTTGAATGACCTACGTGCCATGCCAGGATATTTTACACTTCAGATAACATGTACCAAGATTGATTGCATCCAAGGATAACCTGTGTACTACACGATGACTGAATACATCTGAGGACAACCTACAATATTGATTAAGTCCGAGCAATCTATGTCCTACGCCGGGATATTTTCGCTAAAGGAAAACCTGTCTCTTTTCCCATTTGATATCTCATCCATCTATGTCTTCTTGTCTCTCGTCATCTCTAGCATGGGAGAACACTAGGATATTTTATGTTTCTAAACAACCTGCAGCTCTGACTATGCTAAAACTCATTACTCCTTCTTTCGAGGGCCCTTGTTCTACATCACACCAAGTATTTATCTAAAGTACTTTAACTTCACTTTAGCTAGAGGCTTGGTCAATACATTAGCTATATTCTCATCCATTTCCATGTACCCGAGCTTCACAGCTCCTCTCTACACCATATCCCTGATATAGTAGAACTTGATCTCAATGTGCTTCAACTTGTCACAGAACATCATGTTCTCCGAAAAAATCATGCAACTATGGTTATTGCAAAAGATAAAAGTTTCATCTATTTTCAAATAAAAAAATTAGTTAGTATATTCTACTACCATACTACCTCACAACTAGCTGAGCAAGTGGAAACATACTCTACCTTGGGTGTACTCAGCGCCACGCAGGACTGCTTCCTTCTAAACTAGGATATCATGCCAGATCCCAAACTGAAGCAGCAACCCAAAGTTCTCTTCCTATTAGTGGCACTACCTACCCAATCTGAATCAACATAACCATGGAGGCTAATATTTTAATTCGCATTATACTTGATCCCATAATCCATTGTACACTTCAGGTACCTCAATACATGATTCGCAGCAACAAGGTGAACATGTCTAGGATCCATCAGGAATTGGCTCAAGATGTTCACAACGAAGAATATGTTTGGTCTTGTATTTAGCAGGTTCATCAATGAACCAATCATTTAACGATACATCATGGAATCAACTACGTCTGATGAATCATCACACAAAAGCTTCAAGTTCGATTCCATAGGTGTGGTTATCGCCTTGTAGTCCAACATTCCAAATCTTTTCAGAATCTCCACTACATAATTTTCTTGACCAAGGAATATTCCATCTGCACTCTAACATACCTCCATTCCTAAGAAGCAGTGCATCATCCCTATGTCTTTCATCTTGAACTTAGTGGAAAGCTTCCTCTTTTCATCTACAATGAGTTCATCCACTCTTGTCAGGAACAAGTCATTGACATATAGCAAAAACATCATCGATCTTCTGTATTCAACCTTGAAGTAAATATTGGAATCCACTTTACTCTTAGTAAATCCTAAGCTCATCAGGAAGTTATACATCCTACTATACCATGTCTTCGGTGCTTGTTTCAATCCGTACAAGTCCTTCTTCAACTTTTACACATGATTCTTCTTGTCATGTGTCTCGAATCCCAATCGTTGTTCTACATACACTTCTTCTTCTACTATACCATTCAAGAACATTGTCTTGACATCCATCTGGTATATCTACCATTTCATTACTCCATCCAATGCAAGTATGGTTGTAATAGAATTGTACCTCGCTATGGGTGCAAATTTCTCCTCATAGTCTATGCCTTCTTTATGTGAGAATCCTTGCTCCATGAATCTTGCCTTGTGTTTCTCAATGCTACCATCTTTAGCATGCTTGATCTTGTAGATATACTTCAAAGTCATGACAAATTTCCTTTCCAGTATCGAAACTATCTCCCAAACATCATTCTTCATAATCAAATGATACTCCTTGATCATGGCATCCTTCCATTCTTTCTTTTATGCATCCTCTTCATAGTTGGAAGGTTCCTTATCAATGATGTCACATAGCATGGCCACATAGATTTTGTAAGGTTTTGGTATTTTCCTTTCTCTTTGCATCCCATCTGGAGCACCATACCTTTCTTATTCTTATATGAGTTCATGTTCCCATGTTGGTTTTCTCTTATGGGAGTCTGTCTTGTGAAGCTTCTCTATAGGCTCTTGTGGTTACACCATGTCATGATATTCATGTACTTATGGAATTGCTTCTACAATTTATGTACCTTGGACTCTCATTCCTTTAGGTTCCTCAACCACTTCAATAGGTAGCTTCCTGTATATGGATTATGTCGAGTCTTCATTGAATGTTACATATCTATTGATTTTGATCTTCTTGAATCATGGGAAGTATATTTGGTAGGCCTTTGAGGTATCACTGTATCCTACGAATATTCCCTTCTTCCCCGAAGGATTAATCTTGGTCCTCTTCTCCTTTGGGATGTGTATGTATACAAGGAAGCCAAATATTTTGAGATGGTTTAGTTTTGGCTTCTCTCCTGATAAATCCTATTCATGAGTCTTATTGTCAAGTACTCAACGAGGAGTACAATTCTGTACATACCCAGTTTTCCTTGATGCTTCCTCCTAAAGGTACATTGGAAGATCTTGGTCATGTAGCATTTATTTTGTTGCTTCCATTATAGTTATGTTCTTTTGTTCCACAACGTCATTGTATTGAGGATTTTATGGGCTACTCAACTCCCTCTTAATCCCATATTCTTTGAACAGTTCCTTGAATTATTCTTAGGTGAACTCTCCAGCATTATCTAACTAAGAGTCTTTCTCTTCCTTTCAGTGTGGTTCTCGACCAAGGCTTCGAATTCCTTGAACTTAATGAACACTTCATTTTTTCCTTTCAAGAAATATATCCAATTCTTACGTGAGAAATAATATATAAAGGAAACATAGTACACATACATGCTTAATGATCTAGAGTACATGGTCCCACATACATATGAGTGTACTATCTCCAGTATTCCTTTTGATTTTCTTTCACTACTGGGAAATGTCTTCTTTGCATTCTTTCCTTAAATACATCCTTTGAAAATTCCTTCATGATTTTCCTGGATTTATGGAAGTCATGGGACTTCTTTGCTTGCAATCGGTAGTGCTCTATATTTCACATGTGCAATCCTTCAATACCATATTTCACTTAGTTCTATCAAGTCATGAACCAATGCTTGTTCAAGTTGTCCCTTTAGTTTATACAAGACTTTGTTTTTCTCTCCAATCATTGTTGCATCATTGATTTTCTTTCCTTTAGGAAACATTAGAACTTGGCCATCCACAAATGCAACTCTCATTCCCTTTGCATCTAGTGCATATATAGAGAGATGATTCTTCTTCAAACCTAGAACATATAGAATTTCGTCATCTTCAATGATTTTCTAGAGTCTTGATTATATGAAGCTTCTCCACTTCCCTTTATGGGGTATTGATAATCATCCCCAAGTTTCACCTTTTGAGGTGACTCATGATCAAACATGTTGACAAATGATTCTTTTCATCTTGTCATATGTTTAGATTCCCCATTATCCACAAGCCAATAACTTCTTCCATGTGAGATAGTGCCCATGAGTGTTGAGATTAGCACATACTCTTCATTTGAATCATCCTTCTCTCTTCTAAATATTGTGTTTGTCAGTTCATTGTCTTCGACAATATGAGCATGATGTCTCTTATTCTTCTCATTGAACAAGTCTTTGTTCTTGGGATAATCTCTTTCAAAGTGTCCCTTTTCATCACAAATGTAACATAGAATGTTGGAAGGATCTCTTGGACTTCATTCGTTTGATGTCCTCCTTTTTGTTGTGATGGTGGTTCTCCTTCTTTCTATAGTTTCTTCTGGTGTGAACTGTGAGAGATTGATCTTCAGTTTCTCCCATATTCTCTTCTCTTGTTATGAGCTTAGATTATTCTTGTGTGCATTCTTCTTGAAGTATGTTGAAAGAGATTAGCTTCCTTATTGCACAAATTCCTTGAATGAATGAGTCCCATGATCTTGGGAAGCCATTTAAGGTAGTCAACACAATATATCCTTCTTCTATATTTTCTTCAACTACGTCAAGTTGTTCCTTGATTTGAGAAACCCTTGTAAAGTAGGATTGTATAGTCTCTGAGTTCTGTATCTTCATATTATTCAATTGGTTTCTCAATTACATATTCTGATTGATGTTCTTTCCTTCGAACATCTTCGTCAAGGAATCAAATACTTCCTTTGGTGTCTTAAAGGATGAAACATCGGGGATGAGATTATCCTTAATAGAATCTGCAATGATTCTTTTGGCCTTAACCAAGTTCTTCCTATGAGTAGCCTTATCCTCATATCCCTTTGAATCTAGAACTTATTTACTAATGTATTGATCCAAATCATTTTCTTCAAGGATCAGGGAGATTTTGTACTTCCATGCTTGGAATTTATAATCCCCTCAAAGCTTGTCCTCAACTTGAGTATGATGAGTCATTTTCAAATGAGAACCTCAAATTAAAATAGAAAATATTTATATCTTACTGATTTGAGGTGTCTGGCCTGGTTCTAGAGCTGGATGACCTAGGGTTTGTCAAAGAAACCCTAATTTTCCAAACTTGGAATTTAGAATTTTTGTCTGGACAAAAATATTCACCTCAGAGTTACTCATCTAGGTCATTTTTTGAAGACCGAGGTGGGAATCCTTCAAAGCTTGATGCCCTAGTTTCTTCCTGTAGTGTCCTGCAGTCAAAAATTGAAACTTCTCCAAATTTGGAACTGCTTCCACCAAGATATGTGCCCTTTTATGGTGAGTTACCCTAGCCCTCTTTTCTTAATGATTTGTGGAGAGAATACCCTGAACTAGGAATCCCTAGTTTACGTTGTTGTACAGTTCCTTCTTTCAGAGAGGCTCTGATACCATGTTGGTTTTTCTAATCCAGTTAACTTGATTAGGATCTTTATCTGAAAGAATAATAAGCACATCAAGATACACAAGACACAAATATTTTCTCTGGGGAAACCATAAAGGAGAAAAACCCACAAACTTCCTCAAAATAGTTTTTTCACTAAGACAATATCACAAGATGGAAAACCCCAATAAGAAGAAGTATTCTACAGCTCTCTCTCTCTCCTCTTCTCTCTCTCTCTCTCTCTCCTCATGTGAACTTGAGTGAGTGTGAGTGTGTATAAAAGAGGGAGGGTGCCTCCCTATTTATACTCTTCGAGTGACCTCCCAGCATGACTGGGTCAAATTCTCCTAGAGAGACTCTGAAAGTACATAACATAATATTATATTGGGGAGTATCTCCCCGACTTATAATGGGGTTTGTACCTTAAGGACCATGTACAATACTTACATCCCGGAAGGAGGGAAACACATCTCTAATGGGGGTACAACAACATACAATGATAATATACATCAGAATGTATTCCGAAGTTACAAATACAACAACAATATAAGATTTATGTGAGATGTTATTCGGCTTCAAAATGTTGTAATTTATGTATTAATTAACTTATAAATTTATTCCTGCACTTTAAATAAGAAAAGTTTGAGCTTCAAATGAGTTTCTTACACCTACTCTATATTTTTATGAAAATGACTAGTTTTCAATGTTGTTTGGATGAACACACTTATATCCAATGAAATTGCTTCCTTATGTTTCATATTTTAGTTAACATGTTTATGAATTTAATCCATTCTTGAAATTGAGAATTTGTATCCTTTACCATTGCTTGTGAATCCCTAAATCATAACTAGTTGTGTGGTCTTGGGGGTTTATTTTTTTTATGAGATCACTAAAACTTATCAAACATTTTATAAACCTATACTTTTGACCTGAAACTGCTATTTGATAGTAAATAGGAGTTTTCCAAGCCTTCACAAGTCTAATTACCTCACCCTTGGTTTTTGGGAAGTGCACAGTGAAAGATCTAGTTTGCATATGTTGGGGTACCCAAGAGCCTTGGAGTAGACTTCATCCTCCCTGATATTTGAAACATAAATGGTCCTATTACATTGTGAAAAGGATACTCAATCTAGACCAGCCCTCCTATCTTTCACAGTCTTTGGAATTTCCCTCTTGATCCCTTGTTAATGTGACCAATTAACTCTATGATTTCACTGTTAATTTTAAATTTTGGGAACGGTGAATTAATGTCCAATCAGATGTTGTTACATATAGGATCCCTAGGAGACTTTGTTGATTCCTCCTGCATCACAGAGATATATCAATATCCACACTTGATTCTATGTTTCCTAAGTTTATCCTTCCGCATTATGCTCTTATTCAAAAGGAAGTCTATAACTTGAGTCGTCCATTCCTCAAATATCTTGACTTTGCATCTCGTCCATCCTGGTATCACATTTATTTGTTTTCCTACCTAGCACCTTGGGTGTACTTTCATCACATGTAGGTGACCTTGAACTTAATAGATGACACCTCATCATTGGTCATTGACTGAGTGGTTTCCCTTGTGTTCAAAGGAAAGAAATATATCCACACATTGGTATTCATGTAGTTTCTTGGATTCCATTAGACCCCATTGGTGGTTTTCTCACTTATGTCAGTAGTTTTCATCATGGGTTGTTATTCATAGTGTTTCTTTTGTCTACTACTTGCATTTGGTACACGTAAGAAATGCACATGGTTACTGGTTCGTGCATATCCTTGTCATCCAATCTATTCCAAATCATTTAGCCTTGTTTCATAACTCGTGTTGGCTTATGGGGGATGACTTAATCTCCTCCTTCAAAGGATCTCATTCCATCGACTTCAGATCATCTATTATGGAATCGGGATCTAGAATCACATGAGTAACTTGAGACTTATAATCATCAATGGTAGGTTCTCTCATCATCGACAATTGGGAATACATCAATGTCTCCTAATCGAGGAATTATTCAAGTGTTCAGCCTCAAAAACTCTATTCACACTTATTGAATGTACTTGGTACCTTGACACTCATTTTCATCATTGGTGAGTTGTCTCGCATATGTTAATGATATACCTTAATGACCGGTAACCAGATGATGTTTCCTCATGTCCGACTCCAAAACCCTTATTCATGTGATGGGACATGTACCATAGGAGGTTTGTGTAGAAGACCTCAAACTATAGTGGCATCACCCTATATGCTACTATCCTTGATTTTTACAATACATATGGGGCCTTAATTCTCATGACAAAGCAGTTTGTACTACAATATGTACCATATGTTTTCACTTAGTTTGGACACCATACTCTACTGTAGATTGTATGTGGTTGTGACATCTTATGACATATGTATATTATATACTTCCTATTCATGGCCATTTTATGTATATGTACCTAGGACTATTATGTACTTTATATATGCAATAATATATACAAATTCAATATTGTAATATGTTGATGAGTGACTAGTTCTTTTGGTTGGGACTTCACTACTCCACTTCTGGGATTGATAATGTAGTTTGACCATCGTGATTATCCCTCTGACCTAAAAAATTGGGGGCATATTTTATACCATGATTTGTCACACCTATGCAACATGCCTTTATGTCCTACCTTATCCCTCTCCAGACTCGGTATATCCATTATGCTCAGTTGAATCCCTAAAACACACACTATTTTTGATACACACGGGTCAACAACACTACATCCTTATTTTACGTATCTTGCTCCATTATATCCCACGTACATGAATTTTTGTGCTCACAAATAAAAATATTTCAAGTTTTCCATGCCAGGTCACAATTGTCATGATCTGTGGCCTTCCATATGCTGGAAAACGCTCCGATTTGACCCTCCATCTCCCTTTTGAGGGTTATATATTGAGCCATTATAAATCATTGAAGAGTAGAGCAAGTAAACTATAGTGAAATTTTTCCCCATTTCCATTTCCTTAATTTTGTATCCCTTTATCTTTGTTAGATTGAAGCTCTTATGTTCATCTCCCAAGCTTTTCCTTATATTGTGAAGGAGGAATCCAATTACTTTTTATACTTGTAAGATTTCCATTGCATGGAGAATTGAAGTTGTTGAGGCCTAGGTGGAGGAACTTATTTTCTTGATTCCAACAAGTTGCTGATAGAAGGTTGTCATTGTATAATTATGCTATTTATATTAATATAAATACTATTTTCTCTTCCAATTCATATTGTGAATGTTTATGCTAATTTACATGGGTATATTTCTGTTACAACTGATTTTACCACACATGGTGAATCACATTTTTATGGCCTTCCTTGTCCCTCTACAGACTCCTTAGACCTTGTTTTTTCCAGAAATTGTTCTTAGACTACCAGAAGAACAAGCCAACACAATCTCAAAAGTAAAATTAAATAAAATAGGTTTTAGGGTTTTAAAAACTTCATCAGCAAGGAGGAAATAAACATCCACAAGCTAATACAGAACTGAATCATGCAAGTTGGATAAACTGGGGATCAAACACATCCCAATAATCCATAAACATTACACATGAAATACTAATTCCACCCACATGCTACAAGCATTTACATGAATAAAACTTTAAACAAGAAATGAAATTGTAGACTGAGCAATCAAACAGATCAGAAATGAAAAAACATGACAGGTAAAAGGGCTTATCAGTTTATATATAATCCATAACACTCATCCACTTACATAAGAGTTATAAGTGCTAGCTTGAGAAATCCAAGCTCCAAAAGCCTCTCCTTGAGTGAAAAATCCCACCCTCAAAACTGTATGTATGTCTTCCTTTTATCATTACAAAAGTAAAGTAGTTCCATAACTACCTTCTAGGTAGAAATTTGAAATAGTTACATCAATTAGTTACATGATAACTCAAAATCTTTAAAGATAATTAACCCAAAAATAGCAAATCGGATTTGGGGAAATTTGGTGAATTTCTGGAAATTTGGCTCTCAAAGACGCCTTCATATATCTCGATCCGAAACACCTGTGTAAAACTTGAGAGAGTTTGTTTTAAATGAGTATGTTATGAACAAAAGCCTCTCTTGGTTTTTCAAAATTCCTCTTCAATTGATCGGAATATGTTCTGCAAATTTGTGACTAAAACAGGAAATTATTAAATAATTCAAACCCTGAAAATAGGCCACAAAGATGAATTCGAATCTCTCAAACGATAATAGCTGTTGCAAAAATGAGAGAGGTTTTTATGAATGAGTCTATTGTGGAAAAAACCTCTTTTTTTTCCTGAATTCATTTCCATATCCTCTTAATCTGCTCCCAATGATAATGACAAAAACAAAAAAAACAGAGCTGCTACAGGAATCTCCTCATGAAAATATATGACAAAGGACTCAAAAATGAGAGTTAAATTATAAATAAAAACTTGGAATAAACTTTTATTATAAGTTTTTGAAAGCTTAAAGATGTACATATTAACTAATAATCCAAAAGACAAACCTTAAAACTAAAATAATGAAATGATTCAACCATTAAAAGCATTAAATCCAACCAAAATTATTGATTGTCAAAAATTATTAAAATCAACATGAAATATAAAATCATTTTAAACCAACGGTTGAAAATTAGGACAAAAAGAACAAATAAACTAAGAACAAGATCTAGTTATAACATTTGGCTCTTGATGTGGGATGAAGTCCTCCTTGTGAGGCTTCAAGAACCTGTAGACCTTATGCCTTATTCATTGGGTGATGGAGTTATTTACCAAATCTCTGCAAATTTGTCAAACTCTGAACACATACCTTTGAAATGAAAAAATACTGCTACAAACCAGCATACTGAAAAGAATCTACATGCTCGTATAGCGTGCTTATTCTGCTATTTACTCCTACTTCTAATCGGAGAAAACAACCCAATCAAGTGTAATCATACTTCCAGTGAAGCCAAGAAACCATTTGACTGAGAATCATAATTTCATGCATGCTACTGTTTGAGAAAACCCACAAAAGATGTGATAAATGCAATAAAGAGTCTATAGGTAGCTGATACTTATGACTGGAAATAGGAAGTATGCCAAAATATGGAGCATTATAAACCTTTGAAAAATACAACTCCATCCAAGAAGCCACGGGATCATGAAATTTCCAATTTAAAACTTCAATGTCCTCATTATATTCATCATAAAGTGAAGCATTCTCTTCCTCTCCATTGTTGTTCTTTTTAAACTTTGGATCAAGAATGGAAAACAAGGGCTTTTCAAACTGCTTCTCGACCTTTAAATAAAACCCTTGATCAAAACTTGAGCAAATAAAATTATGAAAGTGACCATAAGTCAAGAATGGCAACTTATTTCTTATATCAATAGTAAGAGGTTGAAGAGCAACAACTTCTTCTTCATAACATGATAATCTCATAGCAAGAAATAAGAAATTTCTACTATAATCCACTGAAAGTATGTTATCATCGAAAAAGTCAGCAAACTGATATGAAGAATCAACACAAGCATCATTTATATCCTTGTTCATATGAAAATCTGAAAATGATGAAAAAACTGTCTTAAATTTGAATGATAGCTACGTTCTTCTTCCTATTCATAAGCTTGTATATCTTCAACATGAGCCTGATCTCGAAGCATTTTGCAAGCTCGGATGTTCTCCTCCACTCTTTTTGCATCCTCAAACAATTGTCTTAAATTGATAATTTTCTTTCTAACAGGAAAAAGACAAGATCTGAATGTTGAGCCATAACATAATATACCATAGCAAGTTTTTCCGAAGGTCTGATCTCCGTAGTCATACTGATATAAAAACTTTGAAACCTCCAATTAAATTTAGTAATTGGCTCATCATTTTTCCTTTTCAAACTATAAAATTCGGAAATAAATTGATCATAAGATTTATTCTTACCCCAATACTTCAAAAAGACATCATGTAACTCTTGCCATGATCCAATTGAATCAGCTTTTAAATTTCGGAACCAAAACCCAACATCTACAGCAAAGGATTTCAAAAATAACCTCATGACAACATCCTCATGCATGATTTCAAAATTATCGATGAAATTATGAAAAGATTCTAAATGCCTCTCTGCTGTAATATGATCTTTTCCAGTAAAATGGGGAAGATATTCAACAAAATAGGAAGGGTAAGGATGTAAAAGAGATGGCAGCCTAAGAGGTCTAAACATCTTCTGTCTGAGTTTAGATTGACAATATGTGAGTTGAAAATGAGGTTCAACCAGCTGTTCGGAAGTTTCAGTAGTGATGGTAGAAGGTAATAGATCAGATTTATTCTCTACAAAATGACTAGAATAATCAGCTTCAAGAGATATGGGTATATGTATATCATGTTGAACATGTATTTCAAATGAAGGAATAGGATCAACATCAATAACACAAGAAGAATGCAGATTTTCTTCTTCCAAAGTGGGATATGTACTTGAAGGTTTATGATCATTAGAATAGACAAAACAAAAAATAATTATTTTGACATGCAATGGGAAAGATAGGAAAGAACTGATGAATAAGAACAAAACCTCATGGAGTAAAGTAACAAGCTGATATCCAGTCTTTCCATTTGGCTTCTTCATTTTTCTATCAACAAAATTCTCCTTACAGTGGAATCTTTAATCATGGAGTCACCGGTGAAAATTTGTAGTCTAAAATATTTTCTGACTTTGTTCACCTCTCAAAATCAGAAGAATAATGATATCCCAAGGAAGATATACTTCATCTTCCTCTCCAGCAATGGCACCAAAGATGTTTGTGACAGAAATTGTTCTTAGACTACCAGAAGAACAAGCCAACACAATCTCAAAAGTAAAATTAAATAAAATAGTTTTTAGGGTTTTAAAAACTTCATCAGCAAGGAGGAAATAAACATCCACAAGCTAATACAGAACTGAATCATGCAAGTTGGATAAAGTGGGGATCAAACACATCCCAATAATCCATAAACATTACACATGAAATACTAATTCCACCCACAGGCTACAAGCATTTACATGAATAAAACTTTAAACAAGAAATGAAATTGTAGACTGAGCAATCAAACAGATCAGAAATGAAAAAGCATGACAGGTAAAAGGGCTTATCAGTTTATCTATAATCAATATCAGTCATCCACTTACATAAGAGTTATAAGTGCTAGCTTGAAAAATCCAAGCTCCAAAAGCCTCTCCTTGAGTGAAAAATCCCACCCTCAAAACTGTATGTATGTCTTCCTTTTATCATTACAAAAGTAAAGTAGTTTCATAACTATCTTCTAGGTCGAAATTTGAAACAGTTACATCAATTAGTTACATGATAACTCAAAATATTTAAACATAATTAACCCAAAAATAGCAAATCGTATTTGGGTAAATTTGGCGAATTTCTGGAAATTTGGGTCTCAAAGATGCCTTCATATCTCTCGATCCGGAACACCTGTGTTAAAAATGAGAGGTTTTTTTTAAATGACTATGTTATGAACAAAAACCTCTCTTGGTTTTTCAAAATTCCTCTTCAATTGATCGGAATATGTTCTACAAATTTGTGACTAAAACAAGAAATTATTAAATAATTCAAACCCTGAAAATAGGCCACAAAGATGAATTCGAATCTCTCAAACGATAATAGTTGTTGCAAAACTGAGAGAGGTTTTTGTGAATGATTCTGTTGTGGAAAAAAACCGCTTTTTGTTTTCCTGAATTCATTTCCATATCCTCGTAATATGCTCCCAATGACAATGACAAAAACAGAAAAAAAACAGAGCTGCTACAGGAATCTCCTCATGAAAATATTTGACAAAGGACTCAAAAATGAGAGTTAGATTATAAATCAAAACTTGGAACAAACTTTTATTATAAGTTTTTGAAAGATTAAATATGTACATATTAACTAATAATCCCAAAATACAAACCTTAAAACTAAAATAATGAAATGATTCAACCATTAAAAGCATTAAATCCAACCAAAATTATTGATTGTAAAAAATTATTAAAATCAACATGAAATATAAAATCATTTTAAACCAACGGTTGAAAATTAGGACAAAAAGAACAAATAAAATAAGAACAATATCTAGTTATAACAGATCCCATGGACCATTTTTGTACTTTTGATGTTTCCAAGATCATCCCTAAAACATGCAAAAATTGCCTTACGCAACTTTTAAACCCTTTCTCATGTATATACGCATGTTTGACCCCTAAAATCATGTACATTGGGATGTGTGCAAAAGGCCAAATTCTTTTGGAGTTTTCCTTGATTTGGATCTGACTCACTTGTCTCCTGGCCTTCCATATGCGTTGAGATCGCTCGGATTCGAGCTTTTATTACCCCATTGAAGAGCTATATAAGGAACCCTTTGGATACATTGAAGGCATGAGGAATTGAGAGAAAGAGAACTATATTCCATTGTTGCCGGAGCTTATACTTGAGTCTGCATCCCTTTGTCCCTTGGAGCACTTTTGTGTTCTTCCCAAGCTTTCCTTTTGCTTGTGAGCTTGCTATCGAGAGATGGAGGATTGAAGTGGTGAAGGCCCAAGTGGGGGACTCAGTTTCTCCGATTTGCAGACGTGCCAACAAAGGTTGTCTCTATTGTAATCTCTGTTTTATATTAATAGAAATATCTTTTCCTGTCCAATAATGTGTATTTGAATGAATATTTGATCCATGGATGATTTCAAATGCTTATATGTTATTGATTATATATGCTAGAGTAGGTCTAACACAATTATATATAGCATGCTTGTCTTGTTTATTGAATGTTGAGGAAGCAATTTATCAATTCAAGCTGGACTTGGAAATCTCAACAGGGATCTACATCAACAATCCAGAATAAGGTATGAATCGAGAACCTTTAGTGTTAGATATTTAGTTTCTCTTGCATATAGGAAAGGATTTATTTCTGGAGCCAAGTTGTCTATTGTGGTACCCCAAGCCATAGAAATTTCTCTCCATAACAGAATTAGCGACTCCACTGGGGAGTTCCTAGTAATTGTCCTTTGGGGGTTTTTATCGGCATTCAATGTTCTTGAATTGCTTTGATTTCTTTGTTTTTGAGTCGGGTCTGGGAGCATGTTTTCCTGGTAGTGTCTTATTGGTGTGAATTTTGTCTCAACCTATCTGTTTGCCTTCATTTTTATACATTTTTCTTCGTGTACGCAAGTTTTTAACTCACAGTTGCGTATACACATGGTTTTGACTGCTATATCCATGTACATACACGGGTTTTCTACATACAGTCTCATATGCCCTGAGTTTTTCCTTTTAGAGGAAGATTGATTGTTGCTGGGTGAATTTTGATGATTGTTGAGTCTCCTTTGATACTGCTAGAGTCTGTATACACCTTTGTTTCTGACCAGAGACACCTTTTTTAGGGTAAATTTTTTTTTAAGAATGTTCTTGTCATTGCATTTTCAATTTTTTGTTTTGGGATTAGTGCATTAGATTTATTTTACCTTATTACTTTGTGTGAGTGCTATTTGATTGTGCTTACAGAGTCTAGGGGTGGTAGAATCATTCTTTTGCTTTGCTATCTCATTTTTATTCAAAAAATCCAATTTTTTTTTTTTTTTGCATCATTGCACTTTGCATTTTGCATGGTACTTGCACTAGATTTACTTACAAAAGTGTTAGTTAGGCTTTCATATAGGAATGATTGCATTTGTCATTTGAAGAAAATTTTGCATTTCACATAGTAGCATGCCCTGTTTTTCATTCGACACAATGCATTTGAATTGATTGTTAGGTGTGCATTTTACTTCATGTTGCATCATAACACCATTGGTTGTACGGTCATCTACCTTTTTTGAGTAATAAAGCAAAATAAAATCAACGCTTAATTAAAATGGATTACACTATTTTCTTTGATAGGGTACACCAACAAGATTAGGTTTTAGGGTCTTGGAATAGTTAATTATGAGTAAATTCTCCAAGACCACTAAACAACAACATGTATGTGTCTGTCCAGGTGAGAGTGTGAAATTCCTCGGTATAATTAGTGTTTCTCAGGATCCTACTCTTACAAGGGAGTTAAGCATGAGGAAGTGTGATCGGTTATTGATTGGGATGACCCCTAGTCATAACTGATTAGCACCAAAGATATTTCTAGGATTGTATTCATATCTGGGGGCTCTTTCGAGAGTTTCGGGCTTTGCTACCCTTCCCACACGATCAATCCCTCCTACGACTGTCCACCTGAGCATTGATTATATCAAGGTGACCTTAGTTTCCTTACCTAGGTTATCGAGGGGGTACTTTGCAGGGATTATTCTGTAGGTGTCCCAGCCAGGTTGGGGTCGGGAAGCACAGTATCTATATGAGTTGAAGCTGAGGGCCACAATAATTGGTTATGAAACTCCGCTTGTTGTCTATGGGAGTCTCAAGCCTCTCCTAGGAGAGACATACCTGCTTCATTCAGGAGCTCACATATCCTACTCTTGTTTGCTTGTGATTGGATTTAGATTATATTGATGTATTCTCTATGCATGTTAGCTTGCTTAGGATTTGTGTAATTAGAAGTGTCTTTTTAATTTTTTGAGTCATTGTGGATTTGGGTGCGGCACCCTGCTGTTCTCGTTGTTTAACAGGACTTTCGCCTTCTACATATCCTCCTCCTTTGGGAGAGAGAAATAGACAATCCAGGCAGACTACTTCTCACATTGATTCACACATGATGGGAGATCATGAAGATGAAATTATTGAGTTCTCTTCTCCACCTCAAGAGGTTGGGGGATCCTATTCTTGTATATGATCCTTCACCTGATATACCTACACACTCTAGGTTCGATCCTTCACATGATATACCTACACACTTCAGGTATGATCCCTCATTCACAAGTCGTCGATATTGGATGTCGGGCAATGAGACTTGTCATAAACCTGGGAGCACTAGTTATGTTAGTTATGGCATGTCTGGTATCCCTGCACACGATCCAGCACATCATGCTGAGTTGAAATTTGAACCTAGCACTATGCCTAGGGGCATTCCCATTCCTTTCCATGCAGAGATATTTGGGAGCACGAGTCACATTGCACCCTCCATCCCAGTGGTGGAGGCTACATCTCATGTTCGTCCTAGACCTGGTGTTAGTAGTCCTATTCGGATACCAGAACCAAGACGAGTGACTATAGGGAATACCACTTACATAGTTTCACATGTCCCTTCATCCTCTATTCCTAGTTCTTCGAATGCTATTCCTCCCTATCATTCATGTGGTCCTTCGGGTTGAAATGTAGCTATGAGTCATGTGCATACTACTGCTACTCGCATAGTTGTGTCTCACAGTCAAGTACCTCCTGTTGTCTTGGGAGGTCGTATTCCTACTTGTAGAGGTCATATTCCCACTTCCGGAACGTCTATTCCTACTTATGGAGTCTCTCATGGGACATCTCATGGGAATTCTTATGGACCATATTATGGACCACAGTATTCACATAGTTATTCACCTTATGGGTACGGGTATCAACAACCCACTTACTCCTCGAATTATGGCTTTGTAGCCCCAAATAGTCAAGGTACACCACATTATGGTGCTTCCATGCCACCCTACATGGGTCAAATGGGAGGAGGATACTATGGCCATGGCCATGGTGTTTACGGTCTTCAGTCCTGTGTGAACCAAAATTATCAAGGAGTGTCTCATCGACCTACTCAACCTAGACTCCCTTTCCTCACAATGTTAAATTTTCCTGACTTGTCGAGACTAACGAACGATCCAGTCTCTCATGACCTGACTTGGTCAGCTGTCCCTAATAAGATTCCCTCGGACATTCCAAAATTCGAGGGAAAACCATGAGAATATCCTAGTGAACATGTTACTACATTTCACGTTTGGTTCTCTTCTAATTCCTTACATGAAGATTTGATCCGTTTAATGTTATTTCAATGCACCCTTACAGGGCCTGCAGCGAAATGGTACATAGAGTTACCTAGGGGGGAATTTTTTTTGTTCAATGACCTAGCTATGACTTTTCTCAACCACTTCCAACTACCAGTGCATTACGATGTTGGTACGGAACTCTTGTCGACATTTCGGCAAGACAAAGCCCCACATATGGACCATATCCAAGAGTGGCGTATATGGAAGAGATTGATTAAAGCCTTCATACCACCGGAGTTTCTCCTCGAATGGTTCCTTAAATCGTTACTACCTTATATAGCGAAGAATGTTTCTACATCTAGAGTTCAGAACGAGGAACAAGCCATTTTTACGATGCAGGAATTGGATTTGATTTATGCTCAATCTGGTTTGTTAAATGAAATCATTCCTAACGCTCCTCGTTCTAGCTTCAACCCTAAGACCAAACTTGGACCACATGTCAATGGCATTGTTGTTTGTATGAGTACCAAACCTATGTATTTGGTTGTGAAACAGGTGAGTCAATTGTCTATCAACCAATCTACCTTGGGACAAGCCACGGCTTCGTCTCAACCCACCCAAATGGTGAGTGTGCTTTCAGTGTAATCGTTGGACCAGAAGGGTAACCAGCAGCCCGGAAGGAATAAGAAGAAGGGTAAA
The DNA here is from genome assembly GCA_001517045.1 of Pseudotsuga menziesii. Classification (NCBI taxonomy): domain Eukaryota; kingdom Viridiplantae; phylum Streptophyta; class Pinopsida; order Pinales; family Pinaceae; genus Pseudotsuga; species Pseudotsuga menziesii. The sequence continues at coordinate 332,878 of LPNX011151314.1, forward strand.
AACAATTGTAAGGGTGGGAATAGGAATGAAAATTCCAATTCTAATGACAAGAATGCCCAAAATACTAATGGATACAAGCAGCTTAAATGTAAGGTTAAGTTTCCTTGCAAGTTGTGTAAGGATGACCACCTCACTCACTTGTGCCCTTGGATAGAAGAAGCCTCGAGGTTCATAGCGCATGGCCCAGCTGTGCTGACTAAACCTTTACCTCATAATCAAAATATGAACTTGATGACACATGATTAGTCTAGTGGGGATCAAGATCCACCAGAAGCTTGTAGTGGTCATGGTTGCATCAACATGGTGCATGCTGCTAAGGTCGTGACTCGTGCGAAGGACTATGGTTCATCACAACCAAAACTTGGAAAGGAACCTACTCCGCCTGGGAGTCCTTTGCGTATTGACAACCCTATGGATAAACATAAAGTTGCACCTCACATTCCTAAGGGAATCCTTAAGCATTCAGGGCACAATCCTAATGCCCGAGATGCCCAGAACTATTCTGTTGTCGAGGATTTGGGTCACATTCCTTGTGCAATGTCTACACTTGAAGTACTTTAGAGTTTTCCTTCACAAAGGAAGGATTCGCTTTTTACTCTTGGTGTTAACGATGATCACTCTTCCTCTGTCATCAAATTTGAAACCACGGGACTACAGCCTCACTTGCCTTACTATGTGTCTCTCTTGATTCATGTAGAATGTCTTAACATGACCATCAAACGCACTATGATAGACGAAGGCACTGCTACTTCCATGATGTCTTTGGCATGTTGGAAGGGTTTGGGTTCCCATAAGTTGTCTAAATCCACTACCATGTTGACTACTTTTCATGGTAGATCGTTTTGGCCACATGGCATTCTTCCTTCTCTTAAGGTCCGTTTGGGAGGGAAGACTGTCGCGATTGAGGTCGGGATGGTTGATGCGCCCCTTGACTACAATCTGTTACGGGGTAGGAATTGGATGTACAATATGCAAGTCGTAGCTTCTTCTCTATTTTGAGTTGTATGCTTTCCATTTAATGGGAAGATAGTTACGATTGATCAAATGTCATTCAAGAATCCATGTGTTACCGCATCTTTGGGAGCTTCTGTCCCAATTGTCGCGCACTCTCAGTTGGCAACTGGGAGTGTGGGTGTTTGGCATGTACCCATCCCTTATGGGATCCTTTAGTTGTCCTGCACCTGTTCTTATGATCGGGTCTAGTTCAGGTGAGGCTTTGTCATCATTGCGTTCGGTGTCTTTTCGTACCACTCATATGGAAGATCCTTGGATTCTTCCTACACCGAGTCCTTCATGTGAGCCTATAGAAATGGATGTCTCATTGCCTGCAGCAATCATAGCATATAAAGCTAATCTTGAATGTGTTGTAGAGCCTAGTCCTTCCTCTTCACGGACGAAGGAGGAGGACCCATATGTGCTGCCTGCATGGGTAGTTGAGTCTTCTCATGCACATGACTTCCTTGATAGTGTTTTTCCATCAAATGAAGCTATTATTGAGGCTATGTCTGGAGTTGAGCCACCTTGGGAAGAGTTGCATAATAGATCTTATTTTCTTCCTGAGCTTGATCATTTGGAGTGTGAATACTTTAGGGAGATTATTAGTGAGAGAAATGGTAGTCTTGTGGTTCTGTTAAGCTCTCCTAGTTCGATGGCTGATGGAAACATGGCGAATATATATCCTACCATCCCTATCAATATCTCTCGCGATCCTGGAAATATTGAGAATGTCTATATTGGGGCAGAATGTTCCCATGCTGAGATTCAAGAGTATACCAAGTTGTTCAAAGAATTCTGTGATGTATTTTCTTGGTCATACAAGGAAATGCCAGGTATCAACCCTCGCATTGTTGAGCATGAAATTAAAACTTATCCCAATGCTAAGCCTATTCGAAAATGCTTGCGTGCGGTGAATCCTAGGAAAGCAGCCACGATTAAGGCTGAGATAGAAAATTTGTTGAATGTCAATTTTATCTATCCCATTCCCTTAACGGAGTGGCTTTCAAACCCCATTCTGGTTGATAAGAAGCAGGGAACGATCCGTATATGCATTGATTTTCGTGACTTGAATCGTGCCTATCCTAAGGATAATTTTCTCACACCATTTATTGATCAAATTTTGGATGAGTGTGTGGGAAGCGAGGTATTTTCCTTTACGGATGGATTTTTTGGACACAAACAGATACAAATCAAACCTGACAACCAACATAATAATGCCTTTATTTGTCCTTGGGGTACCTTTGCATATCGGAAAATGCCTTTCGGCCTTAAAAATGTTGGAGCCACTTTTCAATGGGCTATGACCTTGATCTTCCATTATCTCAAATTGATTATTGAAGTCTTTTTGGATGACCTCACTGCTCATTCTTGTCAGAGGATGCATCATTCCTATCATTTGAGATTAGTGTTCGAAAGGTGCCTCCATTACTTGGTCAGGTTAAATCCTCATAAGTGCATCTTTTGCATGAAGTCTGGTCACTTATTAGGGTTCATTGTTTCCAAGGAGGGTATAAGAGTCTACCCTTTAAAGTTTGAGGCAATACTTCAATTGTCTACCTCGAAAAACATTAGACATCTTCAATGTTTGCAAGGCATGGTAAATTTCTTGCGGAGATTCGTGGTTAACTTTGCCAATTTGACTAGAGGCTTTATGCATCTTTTGAAGAAGGGCACTACCTTTTGCTAGGATGAGCGAGCCCAAGAGTCCTTTGATGCACTTAAATGATCCTTAGCATCAGCCCCAGTGATTAGTCCACCCGACTATAGCCGTGACTTTTTAATTTATGTGGCCGCGTCCATGGAGACGATTGGTATGGTTTTGGTTCAGGAGGATGAGGAGATCCAGGAGCATGTCATATATTATTTGAGCCAAAACCTTATAGATATGGAGATATTTTATTCCCATGTGGAGAAAATTTCCTTAGCTATCGTTCATGCGGTTCAAATATTGAGACACTAAATTCTCCTTTGTCAGAGTTTGGTGGTAGCCCATGTCAATCCATTTCATTTCGTCCTCACTAGAAGGATGATAGGGGGGAAGTATAATAAGTGGATTTTCATCTTGCAAGAATTTAATCTCGAGTTTGTTTCGGCAAAATTGAAGAAATAATTGATTTTTGCGGAGCTTATATCTAATTTCCCAAGCGAGGAGGAGGAGGAAGTTTGCAAAGATACGTTTTTCGATGAGCGCATTTTCTTGATCTCAACTTTGGATCCATGGTATGGGGATATTATCATATATTTACAAACATTGAAGGTCCCTACTCACGTTTCATGGGATGAACGACGATGGTTACATCACGAATCCAAGAATTACCTCATAGTGGATAACACATTATACTGCTGTGGGGTAGATTCCATTTTACGTCATTGTTTAACTCATGAGGAGGCTGAGCTTGTACTGAATGATTACCATGGAGGGGTTTGTGGTGGTCATTTATCTGGGCTTTCTACAGCCCAAAAAATCTTGAGAGTGGGTTATTTCTGACCGTCGATCTTTAAAGATTGTGTTAATGCGGTCAAGAAGTGCCACCCTTGCTGCATGCAATATGCGCTCACATCCTACCCTGTTACATCCAATTATCACTGTCGGTCCCTTCACTAAGTGGGGGCTTGGTTTCATGGATTGCAACCCAGCTTCAACTGGGGGGCATCATCATATCATCATGGCTATTGACTATTTCATGAAATGGGCTGAGGCTATTCCCACGATTAAATCCGATGGTGAGACAACCACACATTTCGTATTCAACCAGATCATTACTCGGTTTGGTATTCCAAAAGAGCTTGTCACGGACCATTGTAGGCACTTTCAGAATCAGATGATGGAAGAGTTGGGCTTGACATTAGGGTATAAGAAGGAGCATTCTTCTTCTTATTACCCTCAAGCGAATGGATAGGTTGAAGCAGTGAACAAATCACTCAAGTCCATTCTCCAACGAACCATCGCACAAAGCAAGACCAATTGGCATATCATGTTATATCCTGCTTTATGGGCTTATAGGACCGTGGTTAAGACTACCACCGGTTTTTCTCCATATCATCTTGTACATGGAGTGGAGTCTATATTTTCGGTTGAGTGCGAAATCCCTTATTTGAAGCTAGCCATAGAGCTCTTACCAGACACTTCCCCATTGGAGGAACGTTTGGTCCACTTAAAGCAGCTTGATAAGCAGCGTCGAGATGCCTTGGTGGCTATAGAAGTGAATAAGCGCCGTGTTAAGGTCCAGTATGATAAATTTGTCCATCCAAGGAATTTTAGTGAAAGAGATTTGGTCCTTTTGTGGGATCAATCTAAAAAACCCTTGGGAGCAAAAAAATTTAACCCCATGTGGCATGGTCCTTACATTGCTAAACGTGTGTTAGAGAAGGGTGCATATGAGTTAGAAGATTATGAAGGGATAGCCTTGGTGGAGCCTAGAAATGGTCTCTATCTTAAAAATTAATATGCATGATTCTCATCCAGGGCTGACTATTGTATATTATTGTACAGTATTTTGCATAGTTAGGTTTTTCTTATGGCGATCAGGTTTGTTGATTAGCTTTCATTTCTTATGGCAGATTTCAATGGAGTCTTCCATCTATATAGGATTCACAGATGGTGCTAGCCACCACACTCAACACTCAGCCTCTATTGCTTGGGTGATTTATACTCTTACGGGTTATGTGTTGTCTTCAGGAGGCATATTGTTACGGCCCTCTTCAAACAATGTTGTTGAATATAGTGTCGTTATCGAGCTTCTACGGGATGCCATTTCACATGGTGTTTTATATATTGAGGTACATCTTGATTCGGAGTTAGTAGTGTCACAGCTTAATGGCTTGTATCATGTTAGGGATTCAACATTATTACGAAGATTCTTACGTGTGATATTATTAGAATGGAAATTTGACAACATAACATACATACATGTTCCAAGAATTTATAATCAAGTTGCTGACTCATATGCTAACTATGTGTTAGATTGGCATTTGTTTTATAGACAATAAGCTCATCACAAATATACATTTTTACACATGTAAATAAATAAAACAATCATAATAAAAGTTTTTCATTAAACATCCAAAATGTGATAATACATAAATGTCATAATACAAAAATGGGGCTTTCGAGCCACCAAAATATAAATACACAGTAGTACAAAATGTATCACTCCCAAGTATCTAAGCCTGGGGAGGAGGAGGGGGGTTCTGATCGTGGAATGTCACCATGGCTCTAGCTAGTCGTCTAAACAAATGTACCCATGCTTGTGGCACACCCACCATCTGACGTTGCATGGTGAGGACCTGCCCCATGGGTACCCTATGTGTCAGCCGAACGAAGTTGGTATGAATGCTTTGGAGCATCCACTCCACATCCACACCCATAATGTCATCTCCTCTTCCCCTCCATCTATGCTGAGGGAAGCCTTTAGGATGTCATGGTCCTACATCTGCATACATATGACAGGATGTCACTATGTGTTGTCACGCAAAAACATGTCTTTTTGAGTCTATATATATCAAAAAACACAAAAAAATTAAATAATTCACAAAACGTAAAAAGAGGGTTGGGATTCATTACCAGTGTCACCGTATGCTGATCCTGGTGGTAGAGACATGTTGGGATCTCCCTAAAAATATATCCCTGCATAAGGGTAATCATCGATGGAAACTATCTGTCGCTGCCACTATGGAAAGAAATCAGCTGGATAGGGGTTGGACACCCTACCTCCACCCAGTCTGTGCATCGCATCTGCCCAACGTCATTGGGCCGGATCTCGAACCCCGTGAAGAGGAACGTCAACTCTAGGGCTCAATATTGGAACATACTCAAAGAAAAGCATGCTCAGTATATTGCTAAAACCGAAGTTTCGTACCGTGCCCATCTTGCACTCGCTGAGCTGGTGCTTCATGTTGCTCAACAGCGCAGTGCTCCAATCATAAACTGTGGGTCTCATGCACTCCACTGCATAGAACATCAGGGGCCATGAGGCCTGGTGGAGTGAGGCTAGCCCTACTATCCTACCGAGTGTCAGTAGTATGGCCTTTAGGCATAGCGCCTATATGGAGTTAGCTGGGATCTGAATCCCAACCTTCTCTGTGTCCGGATAACAGTATATAGCTATATACTCATCTATGGTGAGGCCACCTCTGGGCCTGCGAGAACATAGGTTCACCACTTCCCCCCGTCGAGACAATCCAGTAATGAAGTATATGTTCTCCACTTCTATGGTAAGGGACATCCCGTCGATCTGGAATTACTTTGAGTCAGGATCCCATTAGTCTACTAGCATCTGTAGCAGTCTTGGTTTGACCCTTAAGCCACCAAGACACCAAAACTTGTAGATCCCACATGCATGAAGATATTTTTGTGCCATTAGATCTCCCTGTACTGCTTCTTCTAAATCCTGGTGCTCTCATTCCCTCCATTCTAGAACCATCATGCACATTTAATTCAAGTTTGGGTCATTAGATTGTTCAGGTACACAGGGTACTCCCAAAAGACCGAACACCTTAAGCAACTACTTCACACAAATAGATCATAGATCAACACACCAATGTTTGTCACGTGGTTAAAACCCTCGAGAGGGAAACATTCCATGGCCCCAGCCAAATAGCTACTTGGAGCAATTTATTATGGAAAAGAAAGAAAGTTACATGAGCTTCTCATAATCAATCAACTAGCCAAGGACCCTCTATGCTCTTTAAATAGATATTATAGAGCAATTGGGTGTTAAGCCATGGATCAATGGTAGGTATGATCTAAGATAAGTTGAACCATTGGATTACTCTATGTCTAGAACATATCGTGACCATCGGATTAGAATATTTACAAATGCATACTAATGCATACTAAAGAAACACACTTTCACCTAACAGATATATTACACAAGTTGATCTTAACTAACTCTTAAGTGTCTAAATATCCTAACATCCCCCCTTAAGAACAACTTGGGATAGGATTTAAGGATTTACAAAAGTAACACTATTAGGAGAAGGAAGGAGGAATTAGAGCCTATCCCCCCTTAAGGACACATTCATGAACTCCTAACATAGACCGAAGTTTAGAAAACTTTTCTTCTGTAAGAGACTTGGTGAAGATGTCTGCAACTTGATCATCTGTAGGGAAATAGAGAACTTCAATAACACTATCATGAACAAGATTTCTGATGAAGTGCATGTGCAGCTCAATGTGTTTGTTGTGCTGACATAGAACTGGATCTTTGGCAAGCTCGATGGCACTTTGATTATCACACCAAAGTGGAGTAGGTTACTGCTGCTCGAATCCGAACTCTGAAAGGATCTGTCGAAGCCATAAAGCTTCCTGACTGGCATTAACTGTGGCTCGATATTATGCTTCTGCTGAAGAAAGAGCAAGTTCTTGTTATTTCTTACAAACCCAAGTGATAGGTCCAGATCCCAGATTGAAAACATAACCTGTAGTAGAATTCTGATCATCAGGATCGTCGACCCAATATGAATCAGTGAAACCAACCAACAAAGGTTCCCCCCTGTATTGTAATGAATACCAAACTGAATTGTACCTCGAATATATCAAATTATTCTTTTTTCTTCTTTCCAGTGACTTTCATGATGAGTTTGCATATAACGGGCAACATGACCAACGGCAAAGGAAAGGTCAGGACGAGAATGAGTCAAGTATAAAATACTACCAATGAGTTGATGATACAAGGTGGCGTCTACTTCAGGGGAAGTGCAAGTGGTAGAAAGTTTGACTCCAGACTGGAAGGGAGAAGGGGTTAGTTTACAATATTCCATGTGGAAGTGACAAAGAAGGTCACAAGCATACATATACTAGGAAAGAAATATTCCTTCTTTGGTTTGCAAGACTTGGAGACCAAGAAAATAATGCAAATGTCCTAAGTCTAACATTTCAAAATTTTGCTTAAGACTATATTTCACATGGGTTATAAGTTTAGGGTCACTACTAGTAAGGATAAGATCACCAACATAAAGAACAAGTATGATGAGATGGTTTCCTACTTTCTTGGTATAGACATTCAGGTCAGAATGGCATTTAGAAAAACCATTGTCAAGGAGAAAGCTATCCATTTTGGCATACCAAGTTCTAGGAGCTTGCTTAAGGCCATATACGGATTTCTTAAGGAGACAAACAAGGCTAGAGTTATCCTGAACATATCCAGGAGGTTGTTCCATGTAAATTTCCTCATGTAAATCACCATGTAAGAAGGCAGACTTGACATCCATTTGATGGACTTCCCAATTATGTAAGGCTGCAAGGGAAAGAACAAGGTGGATGGAGTTCATTTTTGCTACAGGGGCAAAGGTTTCATTGTAGTCAATCCCTTCAACTTGGGAAAATCCTTTGGAAACTAACCTTGCCTTAAGTCTTTCAACACTTCCATCTGATGCATACTTAGTTATATAGACCCATTTATATCTGATAAGTTTTCTTCCTTTTGGAAGAGGAACAAGATCCCAAGTAGCGTTCGCCATTAAGGAACGATATTCTTCATCCATAGCTGCATCCCAATCTAGATTTCCTGAAGCTTCTGCAAAATTTTCTGGATCATGATTCTTGGAAACTTGAGCCAAAATAGAAGAGGCTCACTGAAACTGAGAATGTGTTCATCGTTGATCTCTAGGATCATCATCAAGATCACCAGTTGCTTCACATGTTGAACGGACCCATCGAGGAAGTATTGGTGCTGGTGCAATTGGAGGAACATGAGCAGGCGAAGGTGGATTTTCATCCTCACTGTCATCATCAGAAACTGGAGTTGGAAACCTGTCAAGGAAGCTGGAAGAAGAAGAAGAAGAAGAAGGCAAAATCACCGAATCAGGCTTGCAGGCCAAAGATGGCACACCCGCCAAGTTAGGCTCGCAGGCCAAGAGATTTTCATAAAATTTAACATCTCTTCGAATGATTATATCATGTGAATGGGGATAAAGAAGTCTATAACCTTGTACATCTTCAGAATATCCAACAAATATACACTTTTCACTTTTAGGCTGCAATGCTTTCCGTTTTTCTTCCGGAATGTGAGCCCATGCTTCACAACCAAACACACGAAAGTGACTTACATCTGGTTTAATTTTAATCCATGCTTCTTCTGGTGTTATACCTTGTAAAACTTTAGTGGGTGTGCAATTAATTATGTAATTTCCACAATTTATGGCCTCAGTCCAATATTGAAGACTTAGTCCCTTAGATTGGATCATACAATTAGCCATTTCTCTTAAAGTGCGGTTCTTTCGTTCAACTACACCATTTTGTTGTGGTATATATGGAACAGTGTGCTATTGTTGGATTCTTTGTTCAGTGCAAAAAGTAGTGAACTTGTTGTTAACATATTCTCCTCCATTGTCAGATCTTAACTTAATAATTTGATGACCAGATTATTTTTCAACAAGGGCCTTGTAGGCTAAGAACATGTTAAGTACTTCGCTCTTAAGTTTTAGGAAGTAAACCCAAGTGCATATGGAGTAGTCATCAATGAAAGTTAATAAATATTTGAAACTAGAAAAGGAAGCAGATGGAAGAGGGCCACACAAGTCACTATGCACAAGCTCCAAGGGAACTGAGGCATTTCAAGAGGCACGTTTGTGAAAACTGTCTCGATGATGTTTTTCGAGTACACAACCAAAACAAACACCATCCTTGCAAGATACTAGTGGAAGACTAGTCACCATATTGTCTTTACATAGTTGTTGCAATGAGCGATAATTTAAGTGACCAAATCGCTCATGCCAAAGTTTGCTCAAGTTATCACTATGAGCAACAAAAACTGAAGAAAAATGTGATGACCCAAAGTTGTTAAATTTACATACAACCTAGTAATATCATCAACAGTTCCAGTAGCAAGGACATTTTGAGGATTTTTAAAATCCTTGATTACAACTTGGTGAGGTGTATACATCACAGTTTTACCTTCACCTGAATGAGAAATTTGATAGACTGATAACAAATTGCAAGAAATTTTTGGAACACATAGTACATCGCTGAAATGACCATTTTCTACTGGAACTATTCCAAATCCTACAATGCTTAGAGATTTATCATCACAAAAAATATTTGTTTGGTGTTACATTCATGCATAGTAGAAAAGATGGATTTATCCTTATCCATATGATAAGATGCTCCAGAATCAATGAGCCATTCAATTGAAGTAGAAGAATAAGATGCAGTATAAGAGTATCTAGAAGCACAAAATGCATGTCCATGAGAGGTAGATTCTAAAGACGAATCTAGGCTGATGTGGTGCTTCTTCATTGTTGCTTCCAAGGCTACCATATTCTTAAAACACTTAGATTCATCATGATTATCTTTCCCACAAAAATTGCAATGACGCTCAGTCTTCTTTCCTTTTTGCTTGGATCCTTTGTCATTTTTTAAAGAAGGAGCTGACTGAGAAGGTTTGGGACCCTTGTTGTTTTTCTTATTATTGCAAAAAATGTGTTTCTTGGGAGGCTTGGACTTTTCTTTCTGTTGGGACAATAAGGCTTTCTCAAATGTATCTGCATTGTTAATTATTCCAAGATGAATGAGCTTATCTTGCTCTCTAATTAAGGAATTACAAAAGGATTCAAGGCTAGGCTCTTGATAGCTAGCTACAGTCAAGGATTCTTTCATGGAGTGGAATGTAGATACAAAAACAGAATATGCAAGTCCAAGTTTTGAAAGAATATGATAAATACATTGTTTGTCTTCTTTCTTAATATTGCATTCTGCACATAATAGTCTAAGATTTTATACTTAAATGAATACTCTTGAATGCATAAAAAATCATTTGGATTAAAGGAAAGCAACTCATTCTCAAGTTGATGACCCTGAATTTCATTGTGTTTACCAAATACAGATTCCAACTTTTTCTAAGCGAGATTAGGTTCATCAATTCCAGATATGTGGAATCGCAAATCAGTAGAGATTGACATCCCAATAAATCAATGAGCTTCATCACATATATTTTCCCATTTAATTTTCTTATCATCATCAGGGGGTTTTGTTTCTTTCCCTGAGGTTATCCCGAAAAGTCCCCTACTTCGCAGAACATCCTCCATATGAGATTTCCATGAGAAATAGTTAGAACTTGTAAGTATAATATCACAAGGGGTGGCCATACTATAAAATAATGGATGAAAGAATAGAAACTAACTTTATGGATGCAAAGAGCTTGAAAAAATATGCGGTTTAAAAAAAAACGACACTTAAAACTGATTCTGGATGGTGAAGTTATGCTTGATCAAAGAAAAAGTTGAAGATGTCCCCAATAGTGACGTGGCAGATATTAACTTGACCAACTAAAAAAGAAGCCCCTTCTTCCCAAGATCAACCTTTGACATTCACTTTTACAATAAATTTGCTTTGAAGTGAATCACTTTTGTAGAATAAGTGATGTTCACTTTTACAATAATGTAACTTTTAAATAGTGCGGCAATAAATTAAAAACTTAAGTGACTCACTTTTATTTTATTTTATTTATGTGAGATGCACTTTTACAATAAAGTAACTTGAAAATAGAAATTGCATGCACTAAAAAGTTGCTTAATAAGACTTGAACTCAAGACCTATTAAGTAATAAAGCAACTTTGGACCAAGTGAGCTAAGTTTAAAAGGTACATAAAATAATGGAAAGAGGAAGAGGGCTTCTTTTTTTACTCTTCTCTCTCGGTCTCTGTGCTTGCTTTATTTTCCTACAAATCACAAAAAAGATGAAAAACAAAAACAAAAAAAACTTTTCCACACAATGGGGTTAGATCTTGGTTAGCTTACCCGAAAATTCTATGTTTTTAAGTTTTCTCATTCTTTCTGATTTGCCGTGATCGCACAAGGTGCACGGCAAAGAGCATACGTAGCCGAGAAGACAAGAAAAAAAAAATTCCCTTACTGTTTCTGATTCGCCGCGATTGCACAAGGTGCACAGCAAAGAGAATATGCAGTCAGGGAAGGCAATAGTCCAAGACTAAAACAAAAAATATCTAATAATAAATTGATAAAATATGAAAGATTTACAAAAAACAAACCCGTCACTGTAACATTATACCTTCAGATTTGCCGAAATGGGTGTTTCTGGAGTAAACGAAAATGGTTTTCGGTGAAATGAAAACTATTTCCCAATGGAATAGCTCCCATAAGCCACAAATGCAGAGAAAATCCAGAACCATAAACCCTTTCAAAGTTTTGGCAACACCGGTTCCCGATCTTGATCAAAACCGAAAGCAACTCTTCATAAAAACTCTGATACCATGTTTGGGTACACAATCTACTCCCAAAAGACCGAACACCTTGAGAAACTGCTTCACACAAATAGATCACAAATCAACACAATGATGTTTGTCATGTGGTTAAAACCCTCGAGAGGGAAACAGTCCACGGCCCCAGCCAAATAGCTACTTGGAGCAATTTATTATGCAAAATAAAGAAAGTTACATGAGCTTCTCATAATCAATCAACTAGCCAAGGACCCTCTATGCTCTTTAAATAGAGATCATAGACCAATCGGGTGTTAAGCCACGGATCAATGGTAGGTATGATCTAAGAGAAGTTGAACCAACAGATCACTCTATGTCTAGAACATATCATGACCATCGGATTAGAATATTTACAAATGCATACTAATGCATACTAAAGAAACACACTTTTACCTAACGGATATATTACACAAGTTGATCTTAACTAACTCCTAAGTGTCTAAATATCCTAACATAGATGTCTTAGAAAAACTTAAATGTGGTTGTATACGTGACTATTTGCTAAATAGCTACGTATGTACATGACTTTGGGGCATTTTACCACGTATAGCCAGCCCTATATGTAGAAAAATCCTCAATTTCCACATGGGCCAAGGAACATAATTTAGGATGGCCTAGAAATCAAATTGGACCATGGAAAATTGAAAAATTTACATGTAAATGAAAGAGCAAGGCATGGGAAGTTACCTGGAAAAAACGGTGTCGGATTCCGTCGGCTGGATCTCCTGGAATTTGTGTTTAAAGTTCTGAGCTTAATTAGGTAAAAATTTCAAATGTTATATAATGTTTTGATTTTTTTACTATTTATAGAAATTTTTCAAATTATTGAAAATTTTTACCCATTTTCCATAGTTTTGGACCGTTTCTAACCCTTTTGGACCATTTTTTACTAATATATGATGTAGGAGACTATTTTGAGCGTCCTTTCGACCGTTGTTTTGAACCATTCATGCCAATTTTAGGTATGATGTTTAAACTGGCATATAGGTTAGGTTTCACCTTCGTTTGCATTTTGCATGACCTTATGACTGTTTCATTATAACCTTAGGTACGAACCCATTTTATCTTGTCACGAAACCTTCTTACTGTTTTATAAGTGACATGATTTGAATGGTAGAGCTTGACCTTACATGGGTACCCTAGTTATCTCCTTGTTTGCATTTGGTACCCATGCCGACAGTTTGTCTTTTAGGATGTGGGAGTATGTTGTATAGTATCGCCATGACATTTCGCAAGAGCCTCATACTCCTCTTGATCTTTTGCTGGCCTGTTTCCCTAGAACTCCCTTATGTCAAGTTGTAATTGCATTATCATGAGCTTTTCCTACCTCATTGAGCCTTATGTCGGCTTCCCTAACTTTGAATATCAGCCATATAGCCCAAGCTTGTCTCATGTCTATCCATGCAGAGCCATTTTATATATCCTTTGTATCTTGATTCCCTATTTTTATAGGGAGGGGACTTTCCCCTGAGTGTCGCTATCCTACACATGTCCTTGCATTGAACATAGCTATGTTCCACTGTTGGGAACTAGTTTGTTTTCCCATTTGACACTCGTCTCCTCCTAGTCTATAACTTTAAAGTGATTTTATTCTTTTTCAAGATTTTCAAATATTTGAAAAAGTCCAAAAAATTTTAAAAAACCAAAAAGCCGGATAAGAAAAGATGTTATCTTTGGAAACACTCGAGTCGTGTCGCCTTTGAACAGAGCACTATATATCACATCCATTGGTTGGGTTAATAGTTTGACTTTAGGAGCTATACTTGTCTATATGAGTTTATCTCCACTGACTGGTTAAGCTTCTAGTCCCTATGGAGCCTCTATCGATGCCTCCTGTCTTGCAGAGATGTCCTAGTTTTGCATATCAAGTCTATGCTGCCTACATTCAGTCACCATTCACCTTTATGCTCTTATTCAAAGGAAGTTGAAACCCGAGTTGGCCATTCCTCAGTTATCTTGAATTTACATGTCGGCCATTTTCAGTACAGTTACTGGTTCATGCACCTTATGATCGAGTCCTTCCACATTATACAACTTTGTTGAGTACCTCGTGTTGGATGATGGGGGATGCCTTAATGCCCTCCTTCTAGCAGATTTCATCCCATCAACTTTAGATCATGTATTCTGGGATAGGAATCCAGAGTCATGTTTGAGTGCCTTGAGACTTGCAGTCATTAGTGGCAGGTTCTCTCACCATTGATAGTTTTTGGGAATACATCAATTTCCCCTGATCGATGGATTCTCTCAAGTGTTCGACCTCAACACATTTATTCACACTTATTAGTTTGCACTCTAGTACCTTGATTCCCATTTTCATTATTGGTGGGTGGTCTTGCGTCTGTTAACAGTATACATCAATGACCGGTAATCAGATGATGGACTACTATGTTCAACCTTAACACCTCTATTCACATAGTAGAACATGTACTCGTAGTGGTTTGTGTAGAAGACCTTCCAGATTGGTGGCATCTCTTATATGCTACCTCCTTGATCGTGCCAATGTTCATGAGATTTCAGCTCTCGTGACTTGATTCTAGTATATGTCAAACATTTTCAGCCATTATGGAGATCTTGATCCATTATATATCTTCAGTCTTCATGGAGATCATGACCCTTTGTATATCTTCATCATGGAGATACTGATCTATTTTAATTGCATGTGGAGATGACCACATATGTTATATTGTATCATGACTATTCATGGCCATTGTACTCTTATGTATCCGGGACTGCTATATCTATTTGTAGTTATGTGCAAAGTTATATCATTGTATAGTGCTGATTGGATGGTTGGTTCTTCCACTAGGTTCTTCATCACTTCACTCCTGGGATGGACTTATAATGTATTTCGGCCATCGTATGACTCCTCTGACCTCACACATTAGGAGGCATCTATTACAGCTGATTTTACCACACCTGGTAAATCATATTTTTATGGCCTTCCCTGTCCCTCTACATACTCCTTAAACCCCATGGACCATTTTTGTACTTTTGATGTTTCCAAGATCATCCCTGAAAACATGCGAAAATTGCCATACGCAACTTTTAAACCCTTTCTCGCATATATACATGGGTTTAACCCCTAAAATCACATACATCAGGATGTGTGCAAAAGGCCAAATTCTTTTGGAGTTTTCCTTGATGTGGATCCGACTCACTTGTCTCCTGGCCTTCCATATGCCTTGAGATCGCTCAGATTTGACCTTTCATTACCCCATTGAAGAGCTATATAAGGAACCCTTTGGATACATTGAAGGCATGAGGAATTGAGAGCAAGAGAACTATTGTCCATTGTTGTCGAAGATTATACTTGAGTCTGCATCCCTTTGTCACTTGGAGCACTTTTGTGTTCTTCCCAAGCTTGCCTTTATCTTGTGAGCTTGTTATCGAGAGATGGAGGATTGAAGTGGTGGAGGCCCAAGTGGGGGATTCAGTTTCTTCGATTCGCAGACGTGCCGACAGAGGTTGTCTCTATTCTAATCTCTATTTTATATTAATAAAAATATATTTTCCTATCCAATAATGTGTATTTGAATGAATATTTAATCCATGGATGATTTCAAATGCTTATATGTTATTGGTTATATATGCTAGAGTAGGTCTAACAAAATTATATATAGCAATCTTGTCTTGTTTATTGAATGTTGAGGAAGCAATTTAACAATTCAAGTTGGAGTTGGAAAGCGCTACGGGGATCTACATCAACCGTCTAGAATAAGGTACGAATTGAAATCCTTTAGTGTTAGATATTTTTTTTCTCTTGCATATAGGAAAGGATTGATTTCTGGAGCCAAGTTGTCTGTTGTGGTACCCCAAGCCACAGGAATTTCTCTCTGTAACAATTTCCTTATCATGTGGATGGATTATGATAGATTAGATGCTGACAATTTATATATATACTATATGGTCAGATACCTTTGTTGTTGAGGACATGTTGAGGACAAGTTGTAGGTGAAGAGAATTGGATCAAGAGCTCAACGATGGTCTTCTTCGAATGTTCAATTGAAGTATGAGCCCTATCCTTTTGTTGTTAGAATTTAACATTTATATAGCATACTTGGGAATTGAGTTTATTTATGGTGTCACTCTGTCCATTGTGGTCTACCCCAAGCCATGGGAATATTTTCTCTGTAACAAAAATGAAGAAACTTTCATTCAATGAACGATCATTAAAGAATAATACCAACCCAAAGGGAGCCAAAATAAATGTGTTAAAAACCCGTGTCAACCTTCCTCTTTATTTTTTTATTATATTTTGTTGAATGCATATGATTTGTAAGTCATCTTGTTAGTATGTTGTTTCCTCGAGAGGCGCTCTACAACCCAGTATGGGGGAGATTTGTAATGTTATGTAACGTTACTCTTGTAAATGTCAACTATAAATAATAATAATAAATTCTTATGTTGTACTGTTAAAATACTAACAAAATAATAAAAAATAAAAAATTTAATTATCCGCCAAAATAAATGTCGGCCAAAGATCTTGTAAAGTTTGTCGTTTGTTACTAACAAAATAATAAAAAATAAAAAATTTAATTATCCTCCAAAATAAATGTTGGCAAAGAAAACAACCTAGACAACCCATTGGTTTTATTGTACACCAACTAGGATATATGCAAGGCCTTCTAAACAACCCATGGTTTTATTGTACATGGTTTAGGAGGGCCTTGCACATTTTTTTAAAACCATGTGCAATGCCTCCTAAACAACCCATGGTTTTATTGTACATGGTTTAGGAGGGCCTTGCAAATAGTTTTAATACCATGTGCAAGGCCTCCTAAACAACCCATGGTTTTAGGAGGGCCTTGCATATGGTTTTAAAACCATGTATGGGGAGATGTTGTAATTTTTGTTCCTAACAAAAAAATAATAATAATAAATATTATGTGTTGGCCATAAATAATAATAAATATTAATAATAAAAATACTATATGTGGACCTTAAATAAAAATATGTGTCTTTTGGTTTGAGTCAAATCTGTGGCTATATATAGGACACACCAAAGTTGATAGCTCATTGAGTCCAATACCTAAGAAGAAGTTTTCACCTCGAGAGATTTGATACTTCTCGGTGCTTGATAGATCCTAGAATTTGGATCTAGGATGGTATTATCCCACATTCATGGGGAGTAAGCAATAGTTGTTAGGTCATCTAGTTAATATGTTGCATTATCCCACCTTCATGGAGAGTAATAGTTGCTTAGATTAGACTTAGTATATAAGTATGTGTTGAGGCTAATGAAGGTATCCAAGATTTTTTTTGTACTAATCTTGCTCAAAGGAGGTTTTCCCCTTGAAGTGGCCTACGATCAATAAAATCTCTTCTGTGCTCCATTATTTCTGTTATATCATGTATTCTTGTTGTTTATTGCAGGAGGTTCTTCTCATATGGTATCAGATCACTTTCTTGGGCTTGCTGGGTGCAATTTATACCAAAAAAATGTTATTTTGTCATGCTTCCTAGAGTTGTGATTATTGCAGTAGTGCTTCTTCTTTGCATCGATGTTATTCATTCGGATCAGGGACTAAACCTTATCCACTTAACTGTGGGAAGTAATTTTTCATAGCCCTAAAACTCATTGTGAGGAGTACCACAGGAAGCCCGAAGTAGCTGGCCATTGAGAGGAATTTCCAAGCAAAAATGGAACTGAACCCTACCTATGTAGAAATAATAGATTAATGCTATGAGAAATGATGCTAAGAAGAAGCACAGGAAATAGATCTTGCTACTAAGAATTCTCACAAGCATACACAGGAAAAAAAAAAAGAGAAGAAAAGAGACTGAATCACATGAATGAAGAGATGAATATTGGTGTGTATCCTTCAATTGAATAATGATAAATAATAGTGTACATAAATAGTACATCCCTCATAGGAAAATCGAGTTGTATGGAGACAACTCATAAAGCTCAAAGAGGTTGACTTACCAAAATATAGAAAAACGCCACAGGTGGCTAAAGCACTTCCCAAATATATCAAGGACCTCACAAATTGGAAAAATAATGAGTGAGTTGTCAAGGAGATGGAAAAAGTATGCTAATCCTAGAAAATGGAGGAAAAGTCATAAAGGATGGGTTGGAAATAAAAGGACCCAGTTTCCTAGTTTGACTAGCTTTACCTTATCCATACAAAAGCAGAAAAAGAAAAATAAAGCAGAATATGTTGTAAAGTGTTGTATACTAATTCTGGATGGTCAAAACGTGGTCAAGATCAACCCATAATTAGAAATAAATTATTCCTGGGATATAGATGGCATGTGTTGACTTTAAGGTGCGAGTGGATGCCAACTAATTAAGCTAGTGGGTGAATAATTAATCAAATAATGATTAATTATTTTATCCTAAGTTATGAGTGGGTTTAATATATTCCAACACCCCCTATAAGTCTGAATTTACTATGGTATGTCAAAAAATATATATGCATATAGGGCCCAACAACAAGGCTATGGTCACCCTTTAACAATTATTATGTCTAGAAAAGTGAGGAAAGAGGAAAAACCACATGGGGAAAATCCTCCCTTAAGAAAGGAAAAGGCACAAAATTTTGAAATAATGTGTGTTCAACATATTCTTATCTTCACTTGAATGAGCTGAGTGAACTGCTTCTGAATGGAAGACTTGTTGAAGAAATCATGAACTCCATGATCATGTGTTGGAGTGTAGAACCTGCAAGAAGGAAGAGGAGAGACTCCTTGTATCTCATCATCTGATGAAGTAGGAGCATTATATTAATGCTTCTTGCTAATGTAAAACTTTGATCTATCAAAATAATATGAAATGGAAAAGAGATCTATGCATACTCCTTCCCAAAGAGTACAAAAATTAAGACAATTTATTTGACACCCAATTCCCTGAATAGCTGCAAAATTGTGATGTGAATCACATATAAATCCTCCAATATGATGTAGAACATGTATAGATCTGATATGAGGTTGATAAAACTCTGATATATCATAAATATTAGCATATGTAATAGCAAAGACAAAGTCTTCAGTGGCTCCATCAGGATATAGGTCTAGACTAGGAAAATTATGAGCAACTAGGGAAAACTGATAGGTGTAAAAATACGAATGATGGATGGGCATAAGATATGAACCATAATTGTTTAGAATAGATCCAAACATGTTTAATATTAGTCCAAATATGACTAAGGTCATCGATAATCAGCCACTGAAAGATAGGAAAGACTGTAAACCATGTAAGATAAGTAACGCTGCATAAGAGACCAATGAGGAATCAACTAGTGAACTTGGAATTTGTATAGTCTTAGAATTATTCAGAGATATGGTAGATGGTATGTATGGTGGTATTATATGTGTCATGACATGCATATAATTTTTCAAACAATGGTCTAAATCAATGTTATAGCTAATTTCACCACTCTAGGTGAATCACACTTTGTATGGCCTTCCCCTGTCCCGCTGCAGACTCCTTAGACCCCATGGACCATTTTTTGTCCTTTGATGTTTCTTTGATCATCCCTAAAAACATTTGAAAAATGATACATGTAAATTTTAAACCTATAAGCATGTATATACATGGGTTTGACCTCTAAATCCGTGTACATCGGGATGTGTGCATAATCCAAATCCTTTTGGAGTTTTCCTTGACATGGATCCGACTCATTTGACTCCTAGCCTTCCCTATGCCTTGAGATCGCTCAGATTAGACCTTTCATTACCCCTTTGAAAAGATATATAGGAACCCCTTGGTACATTGAAGGCATAAGAGAGAATTGAGAGCAAAGAAACTATAGTCCATTGTTGCCGGAACTTATGCTTGAGTCTGCATCCCTTTGTCCCTTGGAGCACTAGTGTGTTCTTTTCAAGCTTGCATTTTGCTTGTGAGCTTGCTATCGAGTGATGGAGGGTTGAGGTGGTGGAGACCCAAGTGGGGGATTCAGTTTCTCCGGTTCGCAGACGTGCCGTCAGAGGTTGTATCTTGTAATCTCCGATTTATATTAATAGAAATATATTTTCCTGTCCAATAATGTGTGTTTGAATTAATATTTTATCCATGGGATTATGTCAAATGCTTGTACAGTATTGATTATATATTCTAGAATAGATCTAACACCATGATATATAGAATGCTTGTATTGTTTACTTGTTGTTGAGGAAGTAATATATCAATTCAAGCTGAAGATTGAAAAGCTCAACGGGGATCTACTTCAACCGTCCGGAATAAGGTACGAGGTCTGATCCTTTAGTGTTAGACATTTAATTTCTATTTCATATTGGAAAGGATTGATTTATGGAGTCAATCTATCTATTATGGTACCCAAGCCCATAGGAATTTCTCTCCGTAACAGAATTGGCGACTCCACTGGGGAGTTCCTAGTAGTTGTCCTTTGGGGGTTGTTTTATTGGCATTCAATGAATTTGAATTGCTCTTTCTCTCTTGTTTCTATGTTAGGTCTGGGGGCATGTATGCCTGGTAAGGTCTGATTGGTGTGAATTTTGTCTCAACCTGGCTATTTGCCTTGATTTTATGCACCTTTCTTTCTGTATGTGATTTTTTAACTCACAGTCACGTATACACGCGGGTTCCTCTACGATTTCCGCATATACATGCAGGTTTACTGTGAACAGTCGTGTATGCCCTTACTTTTGCCTTTTTGTTGAATTTAATTGGTTGCTAGGTGAATTCTGATATTTGCTAAGTCTCCTTTGGCACTGCCTGAGTCTGTTTAGACCTCTGTTTCCAACCAGAAACGTTTTTTTTAAGCTAATTTTTTTTTTTTTTAAAGAAGATTCTTGTCATGGCATTTTTTATTTTTTGTTTGAGATTAGTGCATTAGAGTTCTTTTACCCTAGTGCTTTGCTTGAGTGTTGTTTGTGTGTCCTTGCAGAGTCTAGGGGTCATAGAATCATTCTTTTGCGTTTTGCATCTCTGTTATTTCAAAAAATCCAAAAACATTTGCTTATCATCATGCATTTCATTTTGCATCTTTGCATTGTACTTGCACTAGATTTTCTTTGGAGTACTAGTTAGGACTTCATATAGAAAAAATTTGCATTTATTATTTGAAGAAAAATTATGCATTTCACGTAGTAGCATACCCTGTTTTCATGGACACAATACATTTGCATTGATTGTTAGGTGTACATTTTACTTCATGTTGCGTCATAACACCATTAGTTGAATGGTCATATCCTTTTTTTTAGTAATAAAGCCAACTAAAATCAACGCTAAATTAAAACGAAATACACTCTTTTCTTTTATAGGGTGCACCAACAAGCTTAGGTTTTAGGATCTTGGAATAGTTCATTGTAAGTCAATTCTCCAAGATCACTAAACAACATGTATGTGTCTGTCCAGGTGAGTGTGTGAAATCCTTGGTATAACCAGTGTTTCTCAGGATCCTCCTCCCAATAGGGAGTCAAGCACGAGGCAGTGTGAGCAGTTATTGATTGGGATGACCCATAGTCATAACTGAGTAGCACTGGAGATATTTTTTGGATTGTATTTGTATCCGGGGGCTCTTTCGAAAGTTTCGGGATTTTATACCCTGCCCATACGGTCAATACTACATGCGACTGTCCGCCTGAGCATTGATTATATTGAGGTGACCTTAGTGGCCTTACCTAGGATATCGAGGGGGTACTTTGTAGGGGTTATTTTGCGGATGTCCCAGCCAGGTTGGGGTCAGACAGCATAGTCGCTTTATGCGTTGAAGCTAAGGGCCACAATAATTGGTTACATACCTCCTCTTATTGTGTATGGGAATCTCAAGCCTCTCCTAGGCAAGACGTACCTACTTCATTTGGGAGCTCATTTATCCATCCCTCGTTTGCTTGCATTTGGATTTAGATTTTATTAGTGATTTCTTTGTGCACGATAGTTGGCCTAGGGTTTATGTAAATAGAGAGTCTTTTCTATTTTTTGAGTCATTGTGGATTTGAGTGCATCTCCTCACCATTCTCGTCGTTTTGCAGGACTTCTTCCTTCTACTTCTCCTCCTCCTTTAGGAGAGAGACCTAGACAGTCCAGGTGGACTATTTCACACATTGATTCACACACCATGGGAGACCGTTTAGAGGATATTCATGAACCACCTCCTCCCATTCATGTCGACGATGGGGATTTTACTCCTACTTACGATCCTTCACCCGATTTGGTTGAGTTAGGTGTTATTATTTCTGAGATAGGAACCATGCATGATAGACCTACTCACTCTAGGGTTGATTCCCCATTGACGCATTACCGGTATGGAATGTCGGAGGACGCCGAGACTCAATTTGAACCTACCAGCACTAGCTACGGTAGTTATGCTATGTCTGGTTTCCCTACACATGATTTGGCATTTCATGTCGAATCTAACTTCGAGCCTAACACTATGCCTAGGGGCACTCTCATTCCTTACCATGCAGAGAGGTTTGGGAGCACTAGTCACATTGCACCTTCCGTCCCAGTGGTGGAAGTTACATCATATATCCCTCATAGGTCTAGGGTTAGTGATCCGATTAGGATACCAAATCCGAGATGAGTGACGATAGGTGGTAGCACGTACATTATTACTCAGATTCCTTCATCCTCAATCCCTAGTTCTTCAAATGTACATCCTCCACCTTATTCACGTGGTCCTTCGAGCCGGTATATGGCTATGAGTCATGTCCGTACTGCGGTTACTAGACCAATTGTGTCTTAGGTTTACATACCGCCCGTTTCTTTAGGAGGCTATGTTCATACTTCTAGAGGTCATGTTACTACTTATGAGGTGTATATCCCTACTTCGGGTATGCATATCCCTACTTCCGGAGCGTATCTTCCCACCTACAGAGTGTCTCATGGGGCATCGCATGCGATGACCTATAGACCCTATTATGGGACACAATATGGATAGGGTTATTCACCTTATGGAGGTGGGTATCAACAACCTACTTACTCTCCTAATTACGGATTTGTAGCTCCTACTAGTCAAGGTCCTCCGCACTATGGTGCTTCCATGCCACCCTATACGGGTCATACGAGAGGAGGACACTATGGCCAAGGCCATGGTGGTAATCAACCCTATATGAATCAGGGAGCAGTACATCGACCTCATCATCCTAGGCCCCCTTTTCTCACAACACTTAATCTTCCTAACTTATTGAGATTGACGAACGATCTTGTGGCTCATGACCCAGCTTGGCCGGCTATCCCTACCAAACTTCCTTCGGACATACCTAAGTTCGAGGGAAAACCAGGAGAGGATCCGAGCGAACACATTACTACGTTTCACCTATGGTGCTCTTCGAATTCCTTACATCAGGACTCAGTCTATTTGAGACTATTTCAACGCACCCTTATAGGGCCTGCCGCGAAGTGGTATATAAAGTCACCTAGGGGAGCTTACGCTTTGTTAGACGACCTTGCGATGACTTTTCTTAATCACTTCCAGCTACCAGTGCGTTATGACGTTGGTACTGAAATCTTGTCGACATTTTGTCAAGATAAAGCCACACATATTTCTGATCATATTCAAGAGTGGCGTAGACAGAAGAGGTTAATTAAAGCTTTTATACCGCTGGAGTTTCTCCTCGAGTGGTTCCTCAAGTCGTTATTGCCGTATATAGTGAAGGATGTTTCCAAATCCAGAGTGTAGAATGAGGAACAAGCGATTTTTAGGGCACAGGAACTGGACTTGATTTATGCTCAGTCTAGTTTGTTGTATGAGATTATTCCCAATGCTCCTCGTTCCAATTTTGATCCCAAAGTCAAACCTGGACCACATGCCGATGGAATTGTGGGTTGTGCTAGTGCAAAACCTATGGATTCAGTTGCAAAACAAGTTAGTCAATTGTCAATCAACTAATCTACTTCGAGACAAGCTACGTCTTCGTCTCAACCCGCCCAAATGACGAGTGTACTCTCTGTGCAATCGTCGGACCAGAAGGGTAACTAGCTTCCCGGACGGAATAGAAAAAAGGGTAAAAATAATTGAAAGGGTGGGAATAAAAATGAGAATGCTAACAATAATGACAAGAACGGTAGAAATGCTGGGGGGACAAGCAAGCTAAATGTAAGGTTAAGTTCCCTTGCAAGTTATGTAAGGACGATCACCTCACTTACTTGTGCCCTCGTATTGTGGAAGCTTCAAGATTCTTGGCACAGGGCCCAGCTATGCTAACTAACCCTTTACCACATAATCAAAATATGAACTCGAAGTCCCATGACCATTTTGGTGATGATGATCTGCCAGAGGGTAGTGGCCGTGGGTGCATTAACATGGTCCATGCTACGAAATTTGTGACCCATGCGAAATATTATAGTTCGTCACAACCCAACCCAGGCAAAGAGCCTAATCCACCAAGGTCCCCTTTGCACATTGAGAAACCTACAGATAAACCTGAGGCTGCACCTTGCATTCCTAAGGGAGTCCTTAAGCATTCCAAGCATAATCCAAATGCCCGAGCCACCCAAAATTATTCACTTGTCAAGGATTTGAGCCACACTCCTTGTGCGATGTCTGCATTGGAAGTGCTTCAGAGTTACCCTTCGCAAAGGAAGGCATTGCTTTCTACCCTTGGTGTGAACGATGATGATTCTTCCTCTATGATCAAATTTGAAACTGAAGGACTTCAGCCTCGCTTTCCCTACTATATGTCTCTTTTGGTTCATGTAGAATGTCTTAATATGACCGTCAAGCGCACTGTGATTGACGAGGGCGTTGCTGCTTCTCTGATGTCTTTGTCATGTTGGAAGGGTCTAGGTTCTCCTGAGCTGTCTAAATCAGTGACTATGTTAATTGCATTCGATGGGAGATATTTTAGGCTGCACGGCATCCTTCCTTCCCTTAAAGTCCATTTTGGGGGGAAGACCGTTGCGATATAGGTCGAGGTGTTTAACGCGCCCCTTGACTACAATCTCTTGCTGGGTAGGAACTAGATGTATAGTATGCAAGCCATTGCTTCTTCCTTATTCCGCATTGTATGCTTTCCACATTGTTACGAAGAGAAATTCCTATGGCTTGGGGTACCACAACAGATAGCTTGACTCCAGAAATCAATCCTTTCCAGTATGCAATAGAAATTAAATGTCTAACACTAAAGGATCTAACCTCATACCTTATTCCGTATGGTTGAAGTAGATCCCCGTTGAGCTTTCCAACTTCATCTTGAACTCATAGATTACTTCCTCAACAACAAGTAAACAATACAAGCATTCTATATATCATGGTGTTAGATCTATTCTAGCATATATAATCAATAATGTATAAGCATTTGACATAATCCCATGGATAAAATATGCATTCAAACAAACATTATTGGACAGGAAAATATATTTATATTAATATAAATAAGAGATTACAAGATACAACCTCTGATGGCACGTCTGCAAACCGGAGAAACTGAATCCCCCACTTGGGCCTCCACCACTTCAATCCTCCATCTCTTGATAGCAAGCTCACAAGGAAAAGGAAATTTTGGGAAGAACACAAAAGTGCTCCAAGGGACAAAGGGATGCAGACTCAAGCATAAGTTCTGGCAACAATGGACTATAGTTTCTTTGCTCTCAATTCTCTCTTATGCCTTCAATGTACCAAGGGGTTCCTTATATAGCTTTTCAAAGGGGTAATGAAAGGTCGAATCCGAGTGATCTCAAGGCATAGGGAACGCCAAGAGTCAAATGAGTCAGATCCATGTCAAGAAAAACTCTAAAAGGATTTGGATTATGCACACATCTCGATGTACGCAGTTTTAGTGGTCAAACCCACGTATATACGCGCTTATAGGTTTAAAATTCGCGTGTATCATTTTTCATATGTTTTTAGGGCTGATCAAGGAAACATCAAAGGACAAAAAGTGGTCCATAGGGTCTAAGGAGTCTACAGCGGGACAGGGGAAGGCCATACAAAGTGTGATTCACTTGGAGTGGTGAAATCCCCTATAAAATATGCCCCCTAATGTGTGAGGTCAGAAGGGTCATACGATGGCTGAAATACATTATAAGTCCATCCTAGAAGTGGAGTGATTAAGGATCCCAAATGGAAGACAATCCACCCAATCAGCATAGTACAATAATACAACTCTGCACACAACTGCAAATACATATAGCAGTCCCAGATACATAAGAGTACAATGGCCATGAATAGGCATGAAACATGATATCACATATGTGGTCATCGCCACGTACAATATACATAGATCAGCTTCTCCATGATGAAGAGATACAAAGGACCATGATCTCCATAATTGCTGAAGATATAACAGATCAAGATCTCCATAGTGGCTGGAAATATCTGACATATACTAGAATCAAGTCACGAGAGCTAAAATCTCATGAACATTGGCACGATCAAGGAGGTAGCATATAAGGGATGCCACCAATCTAGAAATTCTTCTACACAAACTGCTACGAGTACATGTCCTACTATGCAAATAGAGGTGTCGAGTTTGAACATAGTAGTACATCGTCTGATTATCGGTCATTAATGTATACCATTAACAAACGTGAGATCACCCACCAATAATGAAAATGGGAATCAAGGTACTAGAGTGAAAACTAACAAGTGTGAATAAATGTGTTGAGGTCAAACACTTGAGAGGATCCATCGATCAGGGGACATTGATGTATTCCCAAAAACTTTCTATGGCAAGAGAACCTGCCACTGATGACTACAAGTCTCAAGGCACTCAAAATGACTCTAGATTCTAATCCCAGAATAAATGATCTGAAGTCGATGGGATGAAATCTGCTGGAAGGAGGGCATTAAGGTATCCCCCATCATCCAACACGAGGTACTCAGCAAAGCTGTATAATGTTGAAGGACTCTATCATAAGGTGCACGAACCAGTAACTGTACCAGGAATGGGTGACATGCAAAGTCAAGATAACTGAGGAATGGCCAACTAAGGCTTAAACTTCCTTCGAACAAGATCATAACGACGTATGGTGACTAAATGAAGGAAACATAGACTCGATATACAAACTGGGACATCTCTGTGACATAGGAGGCATCAACAGAGGCTCCATAGGGACTAGAAGCTTAACCAGTCAGTGGAGATAAACTCAGATAAATGAGTACAGCTCCTAAATTCAAACTATAACCCAACTAATGGATGTGATATACAGTGCTCTATTTGAACGCGACACGACTCGATAGCTACCAAAGATAACATCTTTCCTTGTCTGGATTTTTGGTTTTTTGAATTTTTTGGATTTTTTTAGTTAATTAAAAAGATTGAAAAAAGAATAAAATAGCTTTATAGTTACATACTAGGAGGAGACGAGTGTCATAAAGGCAAACAAACTAGTTCCAAACAGTGGAACATACCTATGCTCAATGCAAGGATACATGTGTAGGATATCAACACTCGGGGGAAAATCCCCTACCAGTAAAAAGGGAATCAAGCTGCAAAGGATATAAAAAATGGCTCTGCATGGCTATACATGAGGCAATCTCGGGATATATGGCTGAAACACAATGTCAAGGAAGCCAGCATAAAGCTCAATAAGGTAGGCAAAGCTCATGATAATGCATTCACAACTTGACATAAGGGAGTCCCAGGGAAATGGCCAGCATAAAGTTCAAGAGGAGTATGAAGCTCTTGCTCAAGGACATGGCAGGACTAAAAGGGACTCTTAGACCTAAGAGAGGACTCACAGCATGGGTACCAAATGCAAAAGGGAGCTAACTAGGGCACCCATGTATAGGAAAGCTCTACCATTCACATAGTACCACTTCTAACATCAACAAGAAGGTTCTGTGATACCATGAAATGGGTTCGTACCTAAGGTTAAAATGGAATGGTCATAAGGCAATGCATCAGTGTAAGCAGATGTGAAATCCTAACCTATATGCTAGTTCAGACATAATACCTGTGATAGGCACGAACGGCTCGAAACCTTGGAGAGAGTGTACAAAAACTGGATCCTACATGACAACCATATAATTCCAAAACAACCCAAAATAGTTAATAAAGAATCCAAACTATAGGATATAGGGAGGAATGGCAATGACAATAGCACCCAAAGGAAACAATGTGGTGAACGATGGGACACAAAAAGGAAAATAAGGTGTA
Source organism: Pseudotsuga menziesii (assembly GCA_001517045.1). Classification (NCBI taxonomy): domain Eukaryota; kingdom Viridiplantae; phylum Streptophyta; class Pinopsida; order Pinales; family Pinaceae; genus Pseudotsuga; species Pseudotsuga menziesii. Next base: position 361,096 of record LPNX011151314.1, read on the forward strand.
GACCCAATGTCCACGCATCCACTACCACCCCCATGAGGGTGACCACCGATGTAAAGATCAAGTGAAAGGAATAAAAATCCTCCACAAATGGAGTAGAGGATGGAATATGACCATTCCCAAATCTATGAGCACGGTAAGGGGATATGATGCCCTCAAGTTTGACACCAGGGTCTGTACTAGGACCAAGGATGGGTGATAAGATACCAAGCATGCCAAAACTAAAAGGACCCAAACTCAAGAGAGCATAAATATACTCAAGTAACCACGATCCCAAAGGCCAACTAATGCACAAAAAGCACACTCCTAAGAAAATCTACAGCCAAAATACAAGCCAACCAAGGGGAGGATATGTGAGCTCCTGAATGTAGTAGGTATGTCTCACCTGGGAGAGGCTTGAAACTCCCATACACTACAAATAGAGGTACGTAACCAATTATAGCGGCCCTTAGCTTCAACGCATAAAGCGACTATGTTGTCCGACCTCTACCTGGCCAGGACACTCAGAGAATAACCTATGTAAGTACCCCCTTGATAACCTATGAAAGGCAACTAAGGTCACCTCAATATAATCAATGCTCAGGAAGACAGTCGCAGGTGGGATTGATCGTATGGGTAGGGTAGAAAAGCCCAAAACTCTCGAAAGAGCCCCCAGATACGAATACAATTCTGGAAATATCTCTGGTGCTACTCAGTTACAACCAGGGGCCATCCCAATCATAAGCGCTCACACTACCTCATGGTTAACTCCCTTTTGAGAGGAGGATACTAAGAAACACTGGTTATACCAAGGATTTCACACACTCACCTGGACAGACACATACATGTTGTTGTTTAGTGCTCTTGGAGAATTTACTTACAATGAACTATTCCAAGATCCTAAAACCTAAGCTTGTTGGTGTACCCTAGAAAAGAAAAGAGTGTAGTTCATTTTAATTTAGCATTGATTTTAATTGGCTTTATTACTCAAAAAAAAGATATGACCGTCCAACTAATGGTGTTATGACGCAACATGAAGTAAAATGCACACCTAAAAATCAATGCAAATTCATTGTGTCCATGAAAACAGGGTATGCTACTACATGAAATGCACATTTTTTCTTCAAATGATAAATGCAATTTTTTTCTATATGAAGTCCTAACTAGTACTCCAAAGAAAATCTAGTGCAAGTACAATGCAAAGTGCAAAAAGAAATGCATGATGATAAGCAAATGTTTTTGGATTTTTTGAAAACAAAAGAGGTGCAAAAAGCAAAAGAATGATTTTACGACCCCTAGACTCTGCAAGCACACCCAAACAGCACTCAAGCAAAGCACTAAGGTAAAAGAACTCTAATGCACTAATCTCAAACAAAAAATTGAAAATGCCATGACAAGAACCTTCTTAAAAAAGAAAAATTTAGCCTAAAAAAAAATGTTTCTAGTCAGAAACAGAGGTCTAAACAGACTCAGGCAGTGCCAAAGGAGACTCAGCAAATATCAGAATTCACCCAGCAACCAATTATCTTCCAAAAAAAGGCAAAATCAAGGGCATATGCAACTGTTCACAGTAAACCCGCGTGTATACACGGAAATCGAAGATAAACCCACATGTATATGTGACTGTAAGTCAAAAACTTGCGTACAGGAAGAAAGGTGCATAAAATCAAGGCAAACAGATAGGCTGAGACAAACTTCACACCAATCAGACTCTACTAGGCATACATGCCCCCATACCGGACACAGAAACAAGAGAGAAAGAGCAATTCAAATTCATTGAATGCCGAGAAAACAACCCCCAAAGGACAACTACTAGGAACTCCCCAGTGGAGTCGCCAATTCTGTTACGGAGAGAAACTCCTATGGCTTGGGGTACCATAACAGACAGCTTGACTCGAGAAATCAATCATTTCTAGTATGTAATATAAATTAAATGTCTAACACTAAAGGATCAGACCTTGTACCTTATTCCAAACGGTTGAAGTAGATCCCCATTGAGCTTTCCAACTTCAGCTTGAATTGATAGATTACTTCCTCAACAACAAGTAAACAATACAAGCATTCTATATATCAAGGTGTTAGATCTATTCTAGCATATATAATCAATAATGTATAAGCATTTGACATAATCCCATGGATAAAATATGCATTCAAACACACATTATTGGATAGGAAAAGATATTTTTATTAATATAAATCAGAGATTACAAGATACAACCTCTAAAGACACGTCTGCAAACCGGAGAAACTAAATCCCCCACTTGGTCCTCCACCACTTAAATCCTCCATCTCTCGATAGCAAGCTCACAAGCAAAAAGGCAAGCTTGGGAAGAACACAAAATTGCTCCAAGGGACAAAGGGATGCAGACTCAAGCATAAGTTCTGGCAACAATGGACTATAGTTTCTTTGCTCTCAATTCTCTCTTATGCCTTCAATGTACCAAGGGGTTCCTTATATCACTTTTCAAAGGGGTAATGAAAGGTTGAATCCAAGCGATCTCAAGGCATAGGGAAGGTCGGGAGTCAAATGAGTCAGATCCATGTCAAGGAAAACTCCAAAAGGATTTTGATTATGCACACATCCCGATGTACATGGTTTTAGTGGTCAAACCTGCATATATACGCAATTATAGGTTTAAAAGTCACGTGTATCATTTTTCATATGTTTTTAGGGATGATCAAGGAAGCATCAAAGGACAAAAAGTGGTCCATATGGTCTAAGGAGTCTGCAGTGGGACAGGAGAAGGCCATAAAAAGTGTGATTCACCTGTAGTGGTGAAATCCGCTATAACAGATTCCCCCTAATGTGTGAGGTTAGAGGGGTCATACGATGGCTGAAATACATTATAAGTCCATCCCAGAAGTGGAGTGATGAAGGATCCCAAATGGAATACCAGCCACCCAATCAACATAGTACAATAATACAACTCTGCATACAACTACAAATACATATAGCAGTCTCGAATACATAAGAGTACAATGGCCATTAATAGGCATGAAACATGATATCACATATGTGGTCATCGCCATGTACAATATACATAGATCAACATCTCCATGATGAAGGGATACAAAGGACCATGATCTCCATAATGGCTGAAGATATAACAGATCAAGATCTCCATAATGGCTGGAAATATCTGAAATATACTAGAATCAAGTCACGAGAGCTAAAATCTCATGAACACTGGCACGATCAAGGAGGTAGCATATAAGAGATGCCACCAATATGAAATTCTTCTACACAAACTGCTACGAGTACATTTCCTACTATGCGAATAGAGGTGTCGAGGTCAAACATAGTAGTCCATCGTCTGATTACCGGTCATTAATGTATACCTTTAACAGACGCGAGATCACCCACCGATAATGAAAATGGGAATAAAGGTACTAGAGTACAAACTAACAAGTGTGAATAAATGTGTTGAGGTCGAACACTTGAGAGGATCCATTGATCAAGGGACATTGATGTATTCCTAAGAACTGTCGATGGCGAGACAACCTGCCACTGATGACTGCAAGTCTCAAGGCACTCAAAATGACTCTAGATTCTAATCCTAGAATAAATGATCTGAATTTGATGGGATGAAATCCACTGGAAGGAGGGCATTAATGTATCCCCCATGATCCAACATGAGGTACTCAGCAAATCTATATAATGTGGAAGGACTCGATCATAAGGTGCATGAACCAGTAACTGTACCGGGAATGGCTAACATGCAAAGTCAAGATAACTGAGGAATGGCTGAATCGGGCTTCAAATTCCTTCGAACAAGAGCATAACAACGTATGGTGACTGAATGAAGGCAACATAGACCTGATATACAAACTGGGACATCTTCGCGACACAGGAGGCGTCAACAGAGGCTCCATAGGGACTGGAAGCTTAACCAGTCGATGGAGATAAACTCAGATAAACAAGTACAGCTCCTAAAGTCAAACTATAACCCAACCAATGTATGTGATATATAGTGCTCTGTTCGAAGGAAACACGACTTGACAGCTACCAAAGATAACATCTTTCCTTGTCTGGCTTTTTGGTTTTTTGATTTTTTTGGACTTTTTCAGTTATTTAAAAAGCTTGAAAAAAGAATAAAATAGATTTATAGTTACATACTAGGAGGAGATGAGTGTCATAAAGGAAAACAAACTAGTTCCAAGTAGTGGAACATACCTATGCTCAATGCAAGGATACATGTGTAGGATATCGACACTCGGGGGAAAATCCCCTCCTAGTAAAAAGGGAATCAAGCTGCAAAGGATATAAAAAATGGATCTACATGGCTAGACATGAGGCAAGCTCGGGCTATATGGCTGAAACACAATGTCAGGGAAGCCAGCATAAAGCTCAATAAGGCGGGCAAATCTCATGATAATGCATTCACAACTTGACATAAGGGAATCCCGGGGAAATGGCCAGCATAAAGTTCAAGAGGAGTATGAATCTCTTGCTCAAGGACATGGCAGGACTAAAAGGGACTCTTGGACCTAAGAGAGGACTCACAGCATGGGTACCAAATGCAAAAGGGAGCTAACTAGGGCACCCATGTATAGGAAAGCTCTAACATTCACATAGTACCACTTCTAACATCAGCAAGAAGGTTTCGTGATACCATGAAATGGGTTCGTACCTAAGGTTAAAATGGAATGGTCATAAGGAAATGCATCAGTGCAAGTGGATGTGAAATCCTAACCTATATTCCAGTTCAGACATAATACCTGTGATAGGCATGAATGGCTCGAAACCTCGGAGAGAGTGTACAAAAATTGGATCCTACATGACAACCATATAAGTCCAAAACAACCCAAAATAGTCAATAAAGAATCCAAACTATAGGATATAGGGAGGAATGATCATGACAATAGCACCCAAAGGAAACAATGTGGTGAACGATGGGACATAAAAAGGAAAATAAGGTGTAGACCCAACGTCCATGCATCCACTACCACCCCCATGAGGGTGACCACCGATGTAAAGATCGAGTGAAAGGAATAAAAATCCTCCACAAATGGAGTAGAGGATGGAATATGACCATTCCCAAATCTATGAGCACGGTAAGGGACTGTGATTCCCCCAAGTCTGACACCAGGGTCTGTACTAGGACCAAGGATGGGTAATAAGATACCAAGCATGCCAAAACTAAAAGGACCCGAACTCAAGAGAGAATAAATATGCTCAAGTAACCACGATCCCAAAGGCCAACTAGCGCACAAAAAGCACACTCCTAAGAAAATCTACAGCCAAAATACAAGCCAACCAAGGGGAGGATATGTGAGCTCCTGAATGCAGTAGGTATGTCTCACCTGGGAGAGGCTTGAAACTCCCATACACTACAAGTGGAGGTACGTAACCAATTATAGTGGCCCTCAGCTTCAACACATAAAGCGACTGTGCTATCTGACCTCTACCTGGCCAATACATTCATAGAATAACCTCTGTAATTACCCCCTCGATAACCTAGGAAAGGCAACTAAGGTCACCTCAATATAATCAATGCTCAGGCAGACAGTCGCAGGAGAGATTGACCGTATGGGCAGGGTAGCAAAGCCCGAAACTCTCGAAAGTGCCCCCAAATATGAATACAATCCTGGAAATATATCTAGTGCTACTTAGTTAGAACCAGGGGTCATCCCAATCATAACCGCTCACACTGCCTCGTGCTTAACTCCCTTTTGAGAGGAGGATCCTGAGAAACACTGGTTATACCAAGGATTTCACACACTCACCTAGACAGACACATACATGTTGTTGTTTAGAGATCTTGGAGAATTTACTTACAATGAACTATTCCAAGATCCTAAAACCTAAGCTTGTTGGTGCACCCTAGAAAAGAAAAGAGTGTAGTTCATTTTAATTTAGTGTTGATTTTAATTGGCTTTATTACTCAAAAAAAGGATATGACTGTGCAACTAATGGTGTTATGACGCAACATGAAGTAAAATGCACACCTAACAATCAATGCAAATGCATTGCGTCCATGAAAATAGGGTATGCTACTACATGAAATGCACAATTTTTCTTCAAATGATAAATGCAAATTTTTTTCTATATGAAGTCCTAACTAGTACTCCAAAGCAAATCTAGTGCAAGTACAATGCAAAGTGCAAAATGCAATGCATGATGATAAGCAAATGTTTTTGGATTTTTTGAAAATAAAAGAGGTGCAAAAAGCAAAAGAATGATTCTACAACCCCTAGACTCTGCAAGCACACCCAAACAGCACTCAAGCAAAGCACTAAGGTAAAAGAACTCTAATGCACTAATCTAAAACAAAAAATCGAAAATGCCATGACAAGAACCTTCTTAAAAAAGAAAAATTTAGCCTAAAAAAAAACATTTATAGTCAGAAACAAAGGTCTAAACAGACTCAGGCAGTGCCAAAGGAGACTCAACAAATATCATAATTCACACAGCAACCAATTATCTTCCACAAAAAGGCAAAATCAATGGCATACGCGACTATTCGCAGTAAACCCGTGTGTATACATGGAAATTGAAGATAAACCCACATGTATACGCGACTGTAAGTCAAAAACTCGCGTACAGGAAGAAAGGTGCATAAAATCAAGGCAAACAGATAGGATGAGACAAAATTCACACCATTCAGACTCTACCAGGAATACATGCCCCCATACCCGACACAGAAACATGAGAGAAAGAGTAATTCAAATTCATTGAATGCCAAGAAAACGACCCCCAAAGGACAACTACTAGGAACTCCCCAGCGGAGTTGCCAATTCTGTTACGGTAAGAAATTCCTATGGCTTGGGGTACCACAGTAGACAGCTTGACTCCAGAAATCAATCCTTTCCAATATGCAATAGAAATTAAATGTCTAACACTAAAGGATCAGACCTCGTACCTTATTCCGGATGGTTGAAGTAGATCCCCGTTGAGCTTTCCAACTTCAGCTTAAATTGATAGATTACTTCCTCAACAACAAGTAAAAAATACAAGCATTCTATATATCATGGTGTTAGATCTATTCTAGCATATATAATCAATAATGTATAAGCATTTGACATCATCCCATGGATAAAATATGCATTCAAACACACAATATTGGATAGGAGAAACTGAATCCCCCACTTGGGCCTCCACCACTTCAATCCTCCATCTCTCGATAGCAAGCTCACAAGCAAAAGGAAAGCTTGGGAAGAACACAATAGTGCTCCAAGGGACAAAGGGATGCAAACTCAAGCATAAGTTCTGGCAACAATGGACTATAGTTTCTTTGTTCTCAATTCTCTCTTATGCCTTCAATGTACCAAGGGGTTCCTTATATAGCTTTTCAAAGGGGTAATGAATAGTCGAATCCGAGTGATCTCAAGGCATAGGGAAGGCGAAGAGTCAAATGAATTGGATCCATGTCAAGGAAAACTCCAAAAGGATTTGGATTATGCACACATCCCGATGTAAGTGGTTTTAATGGTCAAACCCGCGTATATACATGCTTATAGGTTTAAAATTTTTGTGTATCATTTTTCATATTTTTTAGGGACGATCAAGGAAACATCAAAGGACAAAAAGTGGTCCATAGGTTCTAAGGAGTTTGTAGCGGGATAGGGGAAGGCCATACAAAGTGTGATTCACCTAGAGTGGTGAAATCCACTATAACAGATTCCCCCTAATGTGTGAGGTCAGAGGGGTCATATGATGGCTGAAATACATTATAATTCCATCCCAGAAGTGGAGTGATGAAGGATCCCAAATGGAATACCAGCCACCCAATCAGCATAGTACAATAATACAACTCTGCATACAACTGCAAATACATATAGCAGTCCCGGATACATAAGAGTACAATGGCCGTGAATAGGCATGAAACATGATATCACATATGTGGTCATCGCCACGTACAATATACATAGATTAGAATCTCCATGATGAAGAGATACAAAGGACCATGATCTCCATAATGGCTGAATATATAATAGATCAAGATCTCCATAGTGGCTGGAAATATCTCCATAGTTGTCCTGCACCGATCCTCATGATAGGATCTAGTTTCGATGAGGCTTCGACATCTACGACATCGATGTCTTTTCACACGACTCATATGGAAGATCCTTGGATTCTTCCTACACTGAGTACTTCGAGTGATCCCGTCGAGACGAACGTGGTGTTTCCTACAGCGATGATAGCTTATCAAGCTAATCTCAAGAGTGTTGCAAAGCCTAGTCCTTCCTCTTTGCAGACGGAGGAGGAGGACCCTTATGTGATGCCGGCATGGGTAGTACAGTCTTCTCATTCCCATGAATACCTTGATACGATTTTCCCTTTGGATGAATCAATTATTGATGCTATGTCAAGAGTTGAGCCACCATGGGAGGAAATTCATCATAGATCGTACTTTCTTCCAGAGCTTGACCATTTGGAGCGTGAGGATTTTAGGGTGGTTCTTAGTCAGAGAGTTGGTAGTCATGTGGTTCCATTAAGGTCTCCTGGTCTGATGGCTGATGGAAACATGGTGAACATATATTCAACGATTCCTATCAACATCTCTTGCAATCCTAGCACGATAGAGAATTTCCATATTGGGGCGGAATGTTCCCATGCTGAGATTCTAGAATATACCGAGCTATTTAAGGAATTCCATGATATTTTTGCTTGGTCTTACAACAAGATGCCAGGTATTCACCCTCGTATTGTCGAGCACAATATTACGACTTACCCCAATGCTAAGCCTTTTCGACAATGTTTACGGGCCGTGAATCTTAGGAAAGAACCCACCATTAAGGCAGAGATAGAGAAGCTGTTGAAAGCCAGTTTCATCTATCCCGTTCCCTTGATGGAGTGGGTTTCAAACCCCATTCCGGTGGATAAGAAGCAGGGAGAAATCTATATATGCACTGATTTTTGCAATTTGAATCATGCCTATCCTAAGGACAACTTCCCCACACCATTTATAGATCAGATTTTGGATGAGTGTGTGGGTAATGAGGTGTTCTCCTTTATGGATAGCTTTTCCGGGTATAATCAGATACAGATTAAACCTGAGGACCAACATAAGACTGCATTTATTTGTCCTTGGGGAACATTTGCATATCGAAAAATTCCTTTTGGCCTTAAAAAATCCGGAGCTACATTTCAGCGGGCGATGACCTTGATTTTCCACGATCTCAAGTCAATTATCGAGGTATTTTTGGATGACCTCGCTGCTCATTCTCGCATGAGAATGCGTCATCCCTATCACTTGAGATTGGTATTCGAAAGATGTCGGCACTATTCAGTTAGACTAAATCCTCATAAGTGCATATTTTGTGTGAAATTAGGGCATTTGTTAGGATTCATCGTTTCTAAAGAGGGTATACGAGTCAACCCTTTGAAGGTTGAGGCAATACTTCAGTTGTCTCCCCCAAAGAATATTCATCATCTTCAGTGTTTGCAAGGCATGGAAAACTTCTTACAAAGATTTGTTGTCAACTTTGCCAATTTGACTAGAGGCTTCATGCATCTCTTGAAGAAAGACACCCCCTTTTATTGGGATGAGCGAGCCTAGGAGTCCTTCGATGCACTCAAGCAAGCCCTAGCATCGGCCCTAGTGATTAGTCCTCCGGATTATAGCCATGATTTCTTATTATATGTGGCCGCGTCCTTAGAGACAATTGGTATGGTTTTGGTTCAAGAGAATGAGGAGCTCCAAGAGCATGTCATATATTATTTGAGTTGAAACCTTATTGACATAGAGATTCATTATTCTCATGTCGAGAAGCTTGCTTTAGCTACCATACATGCGGTTTAGCGGTTAAGACATTATATTCTCCTTCGCCAGAATTTGGTTGTGGCCCATGTCAATCCATTTCAATTCATCCTCACCCAAAGGATGATTGGGGGAAAGTATAATAAATGGATTGTCATTCTGCAAGAATTCGATCTCGAGTTTGTTTCGGTAAAATTGAAGAAGTCTTTAATTTTTGTAGAGCTTATATCGAATTTCATGAGCAAGGCAAAGGAGTTGGTTTGTGAAGATACGTTTGTCGATGAACACATATTCTTAATCTCAATGTTAGACCCATGGTATGGGGATATCATAATATATTTACAAACACTGAAGACCCCTACTCACCTCTCGCGAGATGAACGACGACGATTACGTCACATCTCTAAGAACTACCTCATAGTGGACAATACTTTGTACTGCTATGGGGTAGATTCCATTTTACGACGTTGTTTAACTCATGAAGAGGCTGAGGTAGTGCTAAATTATTGCAACGGAGGGGCGTGTGGTGGTCATTTATCTGGGCTTTCTACAACTCAAAATATTTTAAGAGCGGGTTATTTCTGGCCGTCGATCTTTAAGGATTGTGTTGATGCGGTCAAGAGGTGCCACCCTTGCCAGGTGTTCGCACATAATATGTGCTTGAAACCTGCCCCATTACATCCCATTATCACCGCCAGTCCCTTCACTAAGTGGGAGCTCGATTTTATGGATTGCAACCCAGCTTCAGCTGGGGGGCACCATCACATTATAGTGGCTATTGATTATTTCACGAAATGGGCTGAGGCTATGCCTACAATAAAATCCGACAGTGAGACAGTCGCTCACTTTGTGTTCAACCAAATTATTACTCGGTTTAGGATTCCTAAAGATCTTGTCACTGACCATGGCTCGCACTTTTAGAACCATATGATGGAGGATTTGGCATCCAAGTTAGGGTATAAGCAAGAGCATTCACCTTCTTACTACCCCCAAGCGAATGGATAGGTAGAGGCAGTGAATAAATCACTCAAATCCATTCTCCAACAAACCATCGCACAAAGCAAGAATAATTGGCACATTATGTTATATCCTGCTTTGTGGGAATATCAAACCACTGTTAAGACTGCCACTGGTTTTTCTCCATATCAACTTGTACATGGAGTGGAGTCGATATTGTAGGTTGAATACGAAATTCCTTCATTGAAGCTAGCTATGGAACTCTTACTAGACATTTCCCCATTGGAGGAGCATTTGGTTCACCTTGAGCAACTTGATGAGCAGCGTCGGGATGCCTTGGTGGCTCTAGAAGTCAATAAACATCACGTTAAGTTCCAGTATGATAATTCTATCCATCCAAGATCATTTAGTGAAGGATACTTGGTCCTTTTGTGGGATCAACCAAAAGAACCCTTGGGGGTAGGGAAATTTAATCCTATGTGGCGTGGTCCTTACGTGGTCAAGTGTGTGTTAGAGAAGGGTGCGTATGAGTTAGTGGATTACGAAGGAACAACTTCAGTGGAGCCTAGAAATGGGCTCTATCTCAGAAAATACTATGCATGATCTTTAGCCAAGGTTGCTTTTTGTATATTATTGTAGAACTTTGTATAGTTAGGTCTTTTTCTTATCATGATTGGGTTTGTGATTAGTTTCTGTTTCTTTTGGCAGATGTCAATGGAATATTCCACCTACATAGGATTCACGGATGTTGCAAGCCATCACACTCAACACTCAACCTCTGTTGCTTGGGTGATTTATACTCCTATGGGTCAGGTACTGTCTTCAGGAGGCGTATGTCTACGGCCATCTTCCAACAATGTTGCTGAATATAGCACCATTATTGAGCTTCTACAGGATGCCATTTTACATGGCGTTCTATCTCTTGAGGTATGTCTTGATTCGGAGTTAGTAGTGTCACAACTCAATGGTTTGTACGATGTTAGAGATCTTACATTATTGAGAAGGTTCTTGCGTGTGAGATTGTTAGAACGGCAATTTGACAATCTAACATATATACACATTCCAAGAAATAATAATCAAGTTGCTGACTCATATGCTACCTACATGTTAGATTGGCATTTGTTTCATTCATAATAAATTAATCACAAACACAATTTTTACACATGTAAATAAATAACTCGATCACCATAAAAAAATTTATATATACATAAAAAATGTGATAATACATAGTGTCATGATACAAAATTGGGACTTTTAAGCCACCACCATATAATACACAGTCGTACAAAATGTATACACTCCCAAGTGTCTAATCCTATGGAGGAGGAGGAGGGTTGTGATCATGGAATTTCACTATGGCTCTAGCCAGCCATCGGAATAAACACACCCATGCACGTGGTACACCCACCACCTACCGCTGCATGGCCTCAAGCAAGTCCTCGACTTGCACCATGGGAACTCTATGTGTCAATCTCATGAAGTTGGTATGAATGCTCTAGAGCGTTCGCTCTGCATCCACACCCGTGATGTCATCTCCTCTTCCCCTTTGTCTATGACGAGGGAAGCCCTCTGGTCACCGTGGTCCCACATATGCACACAAATGGTAGATGTCACTATGTATCATCACCCAAAAATATGTCTTTTTGATTCCACATAATCAAGAAAATACAAAAAAATTAAATAACTCAAAAATTTAAAAAGATAGGGTCGAGATTTGTTACCTATATCACCATATGTAGATCCTAGTGGTAACGGCATGTCCAGGTCCCCCCAGAAATCTATCCCTGCATGGGGGTATTCATCGATGGAAACTATCTGTCGTTGCCACCATGGAAAGAAGTCAGCTAGATATGGGTTGGCCACCCTACCACCCCCCAGTCTATGCATAGCATCTGCCCAACGTCGTTGGGCCGCATCTCGAACCCCGTGAAGAGGAACGTCCACTCTAGGGCTCAATCCTGGAACACGCTCGAAGAAAAATATGCTCAAAATATTGCTAAACCTGAAGTTTCGCACCCTGCCTGCCTTACACTCACTGAGCTGGTGTTTCATGTTGCTCAGTAGTGTAGTACTCTAGTCGTAGATCGTGGGTCTCATGCACTCCACTGCATAGAACATCAGAGGCTGCGAGGCTTGGTGGAGTGATTCCAAGCCTGCTATCCTACCCAGCGTCAGTAATATGGCCTTTAGGCCCAGCACCTATATAGCATTGGTAGGGACTTGAATCCCCACCTTCTCGGTGTCTGGATAGCAGTACACTGCAATGTACTCATCAATAGTCAAGCCACCTCTTGGCCCACCACGGGAATGAAGGTTCACCACTTCCCCTTGTCTAGAAATCCCTATGATAAAGTATATGTCCTCCACCTCTATGGTGAGGGACATCTAATCGATATGGAAGGACTCAGAGTCTGGATCCTGGTAATCTACCAGCATCTATAACAGTCTTGGTTTGGCCCTCAAACCACCAAGACACCAAAACTTGTAGAGTTTGCATGCACATAGAGCTTATTGAGCCATGAAGTCGGCCCTTACTGCTTCCTCTACTTCACCATGCTCACGCTCTCTCCACTCTATGACCATCCTACACAAGAAATTACAAATTTTCCCATTAGTTTATTGAAAAAACCATATGCACGGCCTCATATGCGACCGTTTTCAAAACAGCCGCGTATGTACGCGGGTTTGAGGCCATTTTCCGCATATATCCATCCCTATACATGGAAAAAACCTTGATTTCCACGTGAGCCGCAGCGCTCATTTTGGGTTGGCCTAAAAACCTTATTTCACCATGAAAATTCATAAAAATTGTATCAAAATGCAAGAGAGCATGAGTAAATACCTGGAAGAAACGGTAGTGAATTCCGCTTGTTGAATCTCCTGGAATTTGCTGTTGAAAATCAGAGCTCAAATGAGTAAAAGTTTCAAATGATTTATAATATTTTGAATTTTTTACTATTTATAGAAATTTTTCAAATATTTGAAAACTTTTACCCCCTTTCCTATAGTTTCGACATTTTCTAACCATTTTGGACCGTTTTTGACATAATTCGTGATGTAGAAGACCTTTTCCAGTGCCGTTTTAGCCATTGAATTGACCCGTTCATGCCGATCTTAGGTATCATGTCTAAACTGGCATATAGGTTAGGTTTCATCACTGTTTGCATTTTGCATAACCTTATGACCATCTCATCATGACCTTAGGTATGAACCCACTCTATTATGTCACAAAACCTTCTTGCTGCTTTAGAAGTGGTATGATATGAGTGGTAGAGATTTACCATACATGGGTACCCTAGTTAGTGCCCTATTTGCATTTGGTACCCATGCTGACGTTTTCTCCTTTAGGGTGTGGGAGTCCATTGTATAGTACTACCATGACATTTTGCAAGAGCCTCATACTCCTCTTGATCTTTTGCTGGCCTATTTCCCTCAGGAGTCCCTCATGTCAAGTTGTGAATGCATTATCATGAGCTTTTCCTGCCTTATTGATCTTTATGCCGGCTTCCTTGACATTGCGTTTTAGCCATATAGCCCTAGCTTGTCTCATGACTAGCCATGCAGAGCCATTTCTTATATCCTTCGCAGCTTGATTTCCTTTTTACCGGGAGGGGATTTTCCCCCGAGTGTTGATATCCTACACATGTATCCTTGCATTGAGCATAGGTATGTTCCACTGCTTGGAACTAGTTTGTTTGCCCTTATGACACTAGTGTCCTCCTAGTTTGTAACTATAAAGATATTTTATTCTTTTTTCAAGCTTTTTAAATAACTAAAAAAGTCCAATAAAAAAAAATTTTAAAAACCAAAAAGCCGGACAAGGAAAGATGTTATCTGTGGCAACTGTCGAGTCGTCTCACCTTCGAACAGAGCACTATATATCGCATCCATTGGTTGGGTTATAGTTTGACTTTAGGAGCTGTACTCGTTTATCTGAGTTTATCTCCACTGACCGGTTAAGCTTCCAATCCCTATGGAGCCTCTGTTGATGCTTCATGTTTCAAAGATATGTCCCAGTTTGTATATCAAGTCTATGCTACCTTCATTCAGTCACCATATGCCGTTATTCTCTTGTTCAAAGGAAGTTGAAGCCTGAGTCGGCCATTCTTCAGTTATCTTGACTTTGCATGTCGGCCATTCCCGATACAATTACTGGTTCATGCACCTTATGATCGAGTCCCTCCACATTATACAGCTTTGCTGAGTACCTCGTGTTGGATGATGGGGGATGCCTTAATGCCCTCCTTCTAGTGGATTTCATCCCATCGACTTTAGATCATTTATTTTGGGATTGGAATCTAGAGTCCTTTTGAGTGCCTTGAGACTTGTAGTCATCAATGGCAGGTTCTCTCGCCATCGACAGTTCTTGGGAATACATCAATGTCCCCTGATCGATGGATCCTCTTAAGTGTTTGACCTCAACACATTTATTCACACTTGTTAGTTTGCACTCTAGTACCTTGATTCCCATTTTCATTATTGGTGGGTGATCTCGCGTCTGTTAACGGTATTCATTAATGACTAGTAATCAGACGATGGACTACTATGTTCGACCTTGACACCTCTATTCACATAGTAGGACATGTACTCATAGCGGATTGTGTAGAATAATTTCCAGATTGGTGGCATCTCTTATATTCTACCTCCTTGATCGTGCCAGTGTTCATGAGATTTCAGCTCTCGTGACTTGATTTCAGTATATGTCAGATATTTCCAGCCACTATGGAGATCTTGATCTGTTATATCTTCAGCCATTATGGAGATCATGGTCCTATGTATATCTTCAACATGGAGATTCTGATCTATGTATATTGTACGTGGCTATGACCACATATGTGATATCATTTATCATGCCTATTCATGGCCATTGTATTCTTATGTATCCGAGACTGCTATATGTATTTCCAGTTGTATGCAGAGTTGTATTACTGTACTATGTTGATTGGGTGGTTGGTCTTCCATTTGGGATCCTTCATCACTCCACTTCTGGGATGGACTTATAATGTATTTCGGCCATCGTATGACCCCTATAACCTCACACATTAGGGAGCATCTGTTATAGCTGATTTCACCACTCCAGGTGAATCACACTTTGTATGGCCTTCCCCTGTCCCGCTGCAGACTCCTTAGACCCCATGGACCACTTTTTGTCCTTTGATGTTTCCTTGATCATCCCTAAAAACATATGAAAAATGATACACAAAACTTTTAAACCTATAAGCACGTATATACGTGGGTTTGACCACTAAAACTGCGTACATCGGGATGTGTGCATAATCCAAATCCTTTTGGAGTTTTCCTTCACATGGATCCGACTCATTTGACTCCTGGCCTTCCCTATGCCTTGAGATCACTTGGATTCGACCTTTCATTACCCCTTTGAAAATCTATATAAGGAACCCCTTGGTACATTGAAGGCATAAGAGAGAATTGAGAGCAAAGAAACTATAGTCCATTGTTGCCAGAACTTATGCTTGAGTCTGCATCCCTTTGTCCCTTATAGCACTTTTGTGTTCTTCCCAAGCTTTCCTTTTGCTTGTGAGCTTGCTATCGAGAGATGGAAGATTGAAGTGGTGGAGGCCCAAGTGGGGGATTTAGTTTCTCTGGTTCGCAGATGTGTTCTCGGAGGTTGTATCTTGTAATCTCTGATTTATATTAATAGAAATATCTTTTCCTATCCAATAATGTGTGTTTGAATGCATATTTTATCCATGGGATTATGTCAAATGCTTATACATTATTGATTATATATGCTAGAATAGATCTAACACCATGATATATAGAATGCTTGTATTGTTTACTTGTTGTTAAGGAAGTAATCTATCAATTCAAGCTGAAGTTGGAAAGCTCAACGAGGATCTACTTCAACTGTCTGGAATAAGGTATGAGGTCTGATCCTTTAGTTTTAGACATTTAATTTTTATTGCATATTGGAAAGGATTGATTTCTGGAGTCAAGTTGTATGTTGTGGTACCCCAAGCCATAGGAATTTCTCTCCGTAACAATCAGATATACAAGCTTGTGAGGAAGAGTTGCTCAAAGATAAGTCAATATCTAGTGAAAAATCACATTTTTGGGGAGATGAATCTAGTAGACTGGGAGGAGTATTATCAAAGAAAGGATCCAATATTTCTGATTCTTATATATCAGAGATTAAATATATATCAGAGACATGAGAAAAGGATAGAACTCTGGCACTCAAAGCATAAGTTATATCACCTTGGAACTGCGCAGTATGACATTGTTCTGAGGAATCAGTAGGCTTCTCTAGTTCATTTGGAACTTCAATCTTGTGCTTCTCAAGAAGCTAATACATGATGTTCATATTCTTCTTGAAACACTTATTATATTAATGGAAACCCTTGCTTCAATAATAACACTTGGATGTGCTCCCTTTCTTCTTAACTTTCTTCATTAAATCTTCATAAGAATCTTCATCTTCAATTTCTGACTTTGGCTTCTTCACAATTTGCTTCCCTTTTGATTTAAATTTATTTCTTCCTTGAACCAATAGAGCATGATCCTTTCCCTTTTAAGAACTAAGGACAACCATATGGATCAACTTATCTTTCTCTCTTGTTAGTGAATCAAGAAAAGAATTTAAAGAAGGAATTTTCGACTTAGAAACAACAAGCCTAGTAGCATGAAAAGTAGACACAAAAACTGAGTAATCTGGACCCAATTTTGAAAGAATGGAAAGGATTAATTGATCATATTCTTTCTCAATCCCACATTTCTGAGAATTAAAGCAAGTGACTTTAACTTGGTGAAGAAACCCTCAAGAGATTCAAAATTGCTTGGACTCAGTGAGAATAACTCAATCTCCAATTTATGTGCTCTTAGCTCATCTTGAACTCCAAAGAGAGGATCCAATTAAGTCCATACTTGGTTTGGAGTGGTCAAACCATATAGATTAAAAGAATAGATCAGCAGAAATAGAGAGGAAAAGAAATATATGGGCTTCATCCAACCTATTATGCCACTTAGCTTTCTCAATCATAGCATTGGGCTCATTCTCCAAAGCTAGAGTAACTCTGCATAATCCTCCACTGTGCAATAAAATGGATATTTTGGATTTCCATTCTTGGTAGTTGAAGGAAGTAATAATTATAGCCAATGAAGAATGCATATTTCTGAATTTATGTGCTCAAGAAGAAAATGTTTGCAACCTGCAAAACAAACTAGGATAAAATCTTGTAAGCTAGACAAGCTCTTCTTTGGAGAGGGATAGGAGACTGGATGCGCTCCTCAACTATGTATAACTCAATCAACCTTGCTGATCTGATACCATGTAGAAATAATAGATCAATGATATGAACAATGACACTAAGAAGAAGCATAGGAAATAGATCATGCTACTAAGAATTCTTAGAAGCATACACAAGAAAAATAGAGAGAAGAAAAGAGACTGAATCGCATGAATGAAGAGATGAATATTGGTGTGTATCCTTCCATTGATAATGATGAATAATAGTGTACATAAATATTACATCCCTCATAGGAAAAACAAGTTGTATGGATACAACTCATAAAGCTCAAAATAGCTGACTTACCAAAATATAGCAAACCCCCATAGGTGGCTAAATCACTTCCAAAATCTATTAAGGACCTCACGAATTGGAAAAATCATGAGTGAGTTGTCAAAGAGATGGAAAAAAATGTTAATCCTAGAAAATGGAGGAAAATTCATGAAGGATGGGTTTGCAACAAAAGGACCCAGTTTCCTAGTTTAACTAGCTTTACCTTATCCATAGAAAAGCAGAATATGTTGTAAAGTGTTGTATACTAATTCTGAATGGTCAAAAGGTGGTCAAGATCAACCCAGAATTAGAAATAAATCATTCCTAGGATATAGATGGCATGTATTGACTTTAAGGTGCAAGTGGATGCCAACTAATTAAGCTAGTGGGTGAATAATTTAATCAAATAATGATTAATTATTTTATCCTAAGTTATGAGTGGGTTTAATATATTCCAACAACCTGATTAATGAATTTCCACCCATGAGGTAAACCAAGAGTTGTCGTTTGTGGCAAAGCAGATATCAGTTTTACCTGAGCCGTGGAGTGAGGGGTACTTCCATAATACGTAAGTCGTTAGACAACATTAGTGACTGAGTGAATCCCATGAACCTTTAGGAATCCAAACATACTTGGGGTCCATATCTATTTCCAGTATATAAAACACATTTTTCTAGAGCCGCCACAGATCATATCCACCAAGAAGAAGAAGAAAAACAAAAAATAATAGTATAAATTTATGATTTTTAGCCATATGTTCTTTGTTTTAGCTCTAGTTCCCTTGAAAAAACACTGTAACCCCCGTAATTCCATTATTTATATTTCATTCCCTAAGGACTTGTTGATGCCTGAAAAATTCCCAGGTACCAACAATAGAGATTCTCCTCGGTAATCAATCCCAATTAGATCATCCACCGTTTGGTATGGGGAATCCATCTAGTTAATGGTCTGAAAACCGTATATTAATTTGTTTTTTAAAGTTTTATCGGTTATGGATTCATCCACAGTGTATTTTATTTCCTTTAATTAAATTATGAAATGCAAATTCCTAATCTAAATGAATGTAATTGATAAACAGAAACCTCACAAGTGATGTGTAGGTTCTTACCTCCCACCTTACCATTCTTATTTTCTCAATTACCTTCTAACTCTAAGACTAAGTTAATCTATTCTATTCTAGTTTTCTCTATCCCCGTAGGGAGCAGATTTAAAATTAGACCAATGTACTATAACCATTCATATCCATCTCATAGATAGCTATTTCAATTTCATATTCCTAGTTACAACAGAAATATTATCAAAGAAATCTCTAACATAATAAAACATTCATTGCTCATTTAATACACAGACATTTACGTAGAAAGAAAAATCATTCATAATCAAAGAAATAATTCATAGAAGTTAGAATGATCTCATGGATGTATTGAAACAAGAAGAAGTAATTCCACATTGTAAAATTCCACACATCCCGAGAAAATTCTTGTGCATTCCTTTCGCGGCAAGTAGGTCCTTCTTTATTAGCGGCAAAAAAATTTCTCTTAGAAAATAATCCAACCCTTTCTTTGTCCTAGCAAAAATTCCTATAACTCTACTCCCTATCTCTATTTATATTACAATTTGTCATCTAGTGACTCTTCGACTACCCTAACCCTAGGGATTCCAAAAATTCATCTTCTAGTGCTTTACATTAAGAAAATGTCAAAAATTGTTGATGTATATGTAACTTCAGAATGTATTTCACTTGTATTTCTTATATATTGTAACCCGATGTTTATTTCAGGATGTACTTGAGTTATGTCATGCCTCGATGTTCCTATCAGGAAAGTATATAATGTAAACAAGTCATGTCAAGTCATTGTGGGTAACCCTCCTATTCAATCTAAGGGTTAAAGTCCCCGCAGTTTTGGGGAACTAGGGTTATTAGACTCTCCTCGTGAGGTCAGCCCTAGTAGGGTTTTAGTCATGTCGCGATTAGTATAAATAGAGAGTTGGACTCTTTATTTCTCACACAACTCATACACACTCAATTGTAGAGCATAGTTGAGGAAGGAGAAGACACTGGGGCTAGATAGAAAGAAGGTTACTATTGTTGGGAGATCACTTACTATTTTGGGTTCTACTTTTGGTGCTAATTCTCTCTGAGGAAGTTGCGAGGTTTTCACCATTTATGGTTTCCCCGAGGATAAACATTGTGTTCATTGTCTCTTGTGTTTGATTGTTGCGCTTGTTATTCTCTCAGTTAAAGATCCTAATATAATGCTAGCTTAATGATGAAATTCTAACATAGTATTAGAGCTAACCTGAGAACAAGACACTGTGCATCTACGGGACCTAGGGATTCCTAGTGTTCGGGTACATAGGGTAATCCCAAAAGGTCAAACACATTCAGATATCGCTTCACACAAATAGATCACAGATCAACACACTGATGTTTGTCACATGGTTAAAACCCCCGAGAGGGAAATAGTCCACAGCCCTAGCCAAATAACTACTTGGAGCAATTTATTATGCAAAATAAAGAAAGTTACATGAGCTTCTCATAATCGATCAACTAGCCAAGGACCCTCTATGCTCTTTAAATAGAGATCATAGACCAATCGGGTGTTAAGCCATGGATCAATGGTAGGTATGATATTAAGAGAAGTTGAACCGTCGGATCACTCTATGTCTAGAACATATCGTGACCATCGGATTATAATATTTACAAATGCATACTAGTGCATACTAAAGAAACACACTTTTACCTAACGAATATATTACACAAGTTGATCTTAACTAACTCCTAAGTGTCTAAATATCCTAACATCCCCCCTTAATAACAACTTGGGATATGATTGAAGGATTTACAAAAGTGACACTATTAGGAGAAGGAAGGAGGCATTAGAGCCTATACCCCCTTAAGGACACATTCCTGAACTCCTAACATAGACTAAAGTTTATAAAAATTCGCTTATGTAAGAGACTTGGTGAAGATGTCTGCAAGTTGATTATCTGTAGGGCAATAGAGAGCTTCAATAACACTATCATGAACAAGATTTCTGATGAAGTGCATGTGTAGCTCAATGTGTTTGTTGCGCTGATGTAGAACTGGATCTTTGGAAAGCTTGATGGCACTTTGATTGTTGCACCAAAGTGGAGTAGGCTGTTGCTGCTTGAATCCAAACTCTGAACAGATCTGTGAAAGCCATAAAGCTTCCTGAATGGCATTAACTGCGGCTTGATATTCTATTTCTACTGAAGAAAGAGCAACTGCTTGTTGTTTCTTACAAGCCCAAGTGATAGGTCTAGATCCTAGACTGAAAACATAACCTGCAGCAGACTTTCGATCATCAGGATCGTCGGCCCAATCTGAATCAGTGAAACGAACCAACAAAGGTTTCCCCCCTATACTGTAATGAATCCCAAACTGAACTGTACCTCGAATATATCAAAGTATTCTTTTTTCTACTTTCCAGTGACTTTCATGAGGAGTTTGCATATAACGAGCCACATGACCAACGGCAAAGGAAAGGTCAGGATGGAAATGAGTCAAGTATAAAAGACTACCAACAAGCTGATGATACAAGGTAGCATCTACTTCAGGGGAAGTACAAGTGGCAAAAAGTTTGACTCCAGACTGAAAGGGAGAAGGGGCCGGTTTACAATCTTTCATGTGGAAGCAATGAAGAAGGTCACAAGCATACTTAGACTGGGAAAGAAATATTTCTTCTTTGGTTTGCAAGACTTGGAGACCAAGAAAATAATGCAAATTTCCTAAGTATGACATTTCAAAATTTTACTTAAGACTAGATTTCACATGGGTTATAAGGTTAGGGTCACTACCAGTAAGGATAAGATCATCAACATAAAGAACAAGTATGATGAGATGGTTTCCTACTTTCTTGGTATAGATATTGGGGTCAGAATGACATCTAGAAAAACCAGTGTCAAGGAGAAAGCTATCCATTTTGGCATACCAAGCTCTAGGAGCTTGCTTAAGGCCATATAAGGATTTCTTAAGGAGACAAACAAGGCTAGATTTATTCTAAACATATCTAGGAGGTTGTTCCATGTAAATTTCCTCATGTAAATCACCATGTAAGAAGGCAGACTTGACATCCATTTGATGGACTTCCCAGTTATGTAAGGTTGCAAGGGAAAGAACAAGGCGGATGGAGTTCATTTTTGCTACAGGGGAAAAGGTTTCATTATAGTCAATCCCTTCAAATTGGGAAAAATATTTGGCAACTAACCTTGCCTTAAGGCTTTCAACACTTCCATCTGATGCATACTTAGTTCTGGAAACCTATTTACATCTGAAAAGTTTTCTTCCTTTTGGAAGAGGAACAAAATCCCAAGTATCGTTCACCATTAAGGAACAATATTCTTCATCCATAGCTGCATCCCAATCTGGATTTCCTGAAGCTTCGGTAAAAGTTTCTGGATTGTGATTCTCGAAAACTTGAGCCAAAAGAGAAGAGGTTCACTAAAACTGAGAACATGTTCGACATTGATCTCTAGGATCACCTGCAAGATCACCAGCTGCTTCACATGGTGAACGGACCCATCAAGGAAGTATGGGTGCTGGTGCAATTGGAGGAACATGAGCAGGTGGAGGTGGATTTTCATCCTCACTGTCATCATCAGAAACTGGAGTTGGAAACCTATCAAGGAAGCTGGAAGAAGAAGAAGAAGAAGGCACAATCCTCGAATCAGGCTCGCAGGCCAAAGATGGCACACCCGCCAAGTTAGGCTCGCAAGCCAAGAGATTTTCATCAAATTTAATATCTCTTCTAATGATTATATCATGAGAATGTGGCTGAAGAATTCTATAACCTTTTGCATCTTCAAAATATCGAACAAGTATGCACTTTTCACTTTTAGGCTGCAATGCTTTCCATTTTTCATCTGGAATGTGAGCCCATGCTTCACAACTAAACACACGAAAGTGACTTACATCTGGTTTAATTTTACTCCATGCTTCTTCTAGTGTTATACCCTATAAAACTTTAGTGGGTGTATGATTAACTATGTAATTTGCACAATTTATTGCCTCAACGCAATATTGAAGACTTAGTCCCTTAGATTGGATCATACAATCAGTCATTTCTTTTAAAGTGCAGTTCTTCCTTTAAGCTACACTATTTTGTTGTGGTGTATATGGAACAATGTGTTGTTGTTGGATTCCTTGTTCAGTGCAAAAATAAGTGAACTTGTTGTTAACATATTCTCCTCCATTGTCATATCTTAACTTAATAATTTGATGACCAGACTGTTTTTCAACAAGAGCCCTGTAGGCTAAGAACATGTTAAATACTTCGCTCTTAAGTTTTAGGAAGTAAACCCAACTGCGTCTGGAGTAGTCATCAATGAAAGTTAAGAAATATTTGAAACCAGAAAAGGAAGCAGATGGAAGAGGGTGACACAAGTCACTATGCACAAGCTCCAAGGGAACCGAGGTGTGCCAAGAGGCATGTTTGTCAAAACTGTCCCGATAATGTTTTTTGAGTACACAACCAGAACAAACACCATCCTTGCAATATACCAGTGGAAGACCAGTCACCATATTGTCTTTACATAGTTGTTGCAATGAGTGATAATTTAAGTGACCAAATCGCTCATGCCAAAGTTTGCTCAAGTTATCACTATGAGCAACAAAAACTGAAGGAAAAGGTGATGACCCAAAGTTGTTAAATTTGTACAACCTAGTAATATCATCAACAATTCCAGTAGCAAGGATATTTTGAGGATTTTTAAAATCCTTGATTACAACTTGGTGAGGTGTAAACATCATAGTTTTACCTTCACCTGAATGAGTAATTTGATAGACTAATAACAAATTGCAGGAAATTTTTGGAACACATAGTACATCACTGAAATGACCATTTTCTACTAGAATTGTTCCAGATCCTACAACACTTAGAGATCTATCATCACCAACAAATATTTGTTTGGTGCTACATTCATGCATAGTAGAGAACATGGCTTTAGCCATATGATAAGATGCTCCAAAATCAATGAGCCATTTAATTGAAGTAGAAGAAGAAGATGCAATATAAGAGTAACTAGAAGCACAAAGTGCATGTCCATGAGAGGTAGATTCTGAAGACGAATCTAGGCTGATGTGGTGCTTCTTCATTGCTGCTTCCAAGGCTACCATCTTCTTAAAACACTTAGATTCATCATGATTATCTTTCCCACAAAAATTGCAATGACTCTCAGTCTGCTTTCCTTTTTGGTTGGATCCTTTGTCATTTTTTAAAGGAGCTGACTGAGAGGGTTTGGGACCCTTATTGTTTTGCTTATTATTGCGAAAATTTTGTTTCTTGGGAGGCTTGGACTTTTTTTTTCTGTTGGGACAATAAGGCTTTCCCAAATGTATCTGCATTGTTAATTATTCCAAGATGAATGAGCTTATCTTGCTCTCTAATTAAGGAATCACAAAAGGATTTAAGGCTAGGCTCTTGATAGCTAGCTGCAGTTAAGGATTCTTTCATGGAGTAGAATGTAGATACAAAAACAAAATATGCAGGTCCAAGTTTAGAAAGAATATGATAAATGCATTGTTTGTCTTCTTTCTTAATCTTGCATTCTCCACATAAGAGTCTAAGAGTTTTATACTTATATAAATAGTCTTGAATGCATGAAAAATCATTTGGATTCAAGGAAAGCAACTCATTTTCAAGTTGATGACCCCGAATTTCATTGTGTTTACCAAACACAGATTCCAACTTTTTCCAAGCTTTATCAGGTTCATCAATTCTAGATATGTGGAATCGCAAATTAGTAGAGATTGACATCCCAATCAATCCATAAGCTTCATCAAATCTATTTGCCCATTTAATTTCCTTATCTTCATCAGTGGGTTCTGTTTCTTTCCTTGAGGTTATCCTGAAAAGTCCCCTACTTCTCAGAACATCCTCCATACGATATTTCCAAGAGAAATAGTTAAAACTTGTAAGTATAATATCACAAGGGGCGGCCATACTATAAAATAATGGCTGAAAGAATAGAAACTAACTAGCTAGATGCAAAGAGCTCGAAAAAATATGCGGTTTTAAAAAAGACGGCACTTAAAACTGATTCCGAATGATGAAGTTATGCTTGAACAAAGAAAATGTTGAAGATGTCCCCAATAGTGACGTGGCAGATATTAACTTGACCAACTAAAAAAAAGAAGCCCCCTCTTCCCAAAATCAACCTTTGACAATCAATTTTACAATAAATTTTCTTTGAAGTGAATCACTTTTGTAGAATAAGTTATGTTCACTTTTACAATAATGTGACTTTTAAATAGTGCGGAAATAAATTAATTGTAGAATAAGTTATGTTCACTTTTACAATAATATGACTTTTAAATAGTGTGGAAATAAATTAAAAGCCTTAAGTGACTCACTTTTATTTTATTTTATTTATGTAAGATGCACTTTTACAATAAAGTAACTTGAAAATAAAAATTGCATGCACTAAAAAGTAGCTTGATAAGACTTGAACTCAAGACTTATCAAGGTGTAAAGTAGCTTTGGACCAAGTGAGCTAATTTTAAAAGGTAAGTAAAAGTATGGAAAGAGGAAGGGTGTTTTTTTTTTGTTTTTTTTTTTATACTCTTCTCTCTCGTTTTCCGTGCTTGCTTTCTTTTCCTGCAAATCACCAAAAAAATGAAAAAAAAAAACAAAAAACTTTTCCCACACAATGGGGTTAGATCTTGACTAGCTTACCCGAAAAGTCTACATTTTCAAGTTTTCTCGCTGTTTCTGATTTACCATGATCGCACAAGGTGCACGGCAAAGAGCATACGTAGCCGAGAAGACAAGAAAAAAAAAACTTTCCCTTACTGTTTCTGATTCACCACGATTGCGCAAGGTGCATGGAAAAGAGCATACACAGACAGGGAAAACAACAGTCTAAGACTAAAACATAAAAGATCTAATAATAAACTAATAAAATATGAGAGATTTAAAAAAATAAATCCGTCACTGTAACATTATACCTTTAGATTTGCCAAAATTGGTGTTTCTGGAGCAAACGGAAATGGTTTTCGATGAAACAAAAACTAGTTCCTAATGGAAATAGCACTCTGGACACAATGGAATAGCTCCCACAGGCCACAAATGTACAGAAGATCTAGAACCAAAAACCCTTTCAAAGTTTCGGCAACACCGGTTCCAGATCTTGATCAAAACCGAAAGTGGCTCTTCATAAAAGATCTGATAACATGTTCGGGTACACAAGGTACTCTCAAAAGACCAAACATCTTCAGATACTGCTTCACACAAATAGATCATAGATCAACACACCGATATTTGTCACGTGGTTAAAAACCCTGAGAGAGAAACAGTCCACGGCCCCAACCAAATAGCTACTTAGAGCAATTTATTATGCAAAAGAAAGAAAGTTACATGAGCTTCTCATAATCGATCAACTAGCCAAGGGCCCTCTATGCTCTTTAAATAGAGATCATAGACCAATTGGGTGTTAAACCACAGATCAATGGTAGGTATGATCTAAGAGAAATTGAACTGTCGGATCACTCTATGTCTAGAACATATCATGACCATCGGATTAGAATATTTACAAATGCATACTAGTGCATACTAAATAAGCACACTCTTACCTAACGGATATATTACACAAGTTGATCTTAACTAACTCCTAAGTGTCTAAATATCCTAACACCTAGTTTGTGGACCTTCCTCCACATATTTTCAGCAAAAGTAAGGTGGAATAACTCTCCTCCTTAGGGTGCATCTTTCTGTTGAAGCAGAATCCAATTTTGAGGTTTTTCAATTTTGGACCAGATACTGCTGCAGAAATTAGGGCTTTTCACAGAAGAGGAATTTTTTAGTGAGCCTAGGCCTAGATTGATCTCCTCCCCAAAATAGAAGTTAGGGATCAAATTCAAATCATTTGGTTGGAAAGAACTCTGGAAAAGCAAAACCTTAATTTGCTACTGAACCAGCACTACAAGATTTCAGCTCCAAATCTAGATCCGACATCTTGACCTGATAAGATCTAAATATTTTGTATTTCCATTTGAGGTTCTCAGTTTAAGATGTCTTATCGTACCAATCTTGATGAAAATCATGAGGGAGCTAATAACTTCCGAGCTTGGAAGTATAGGATCTCCCTGGTCCTAGAAGAAAATGAGTTGGAATCCTATATCAATGAGGAGGTTCCAATTCCAGAGGGAGATGAGGCTAAGGCCTTGCATAAGAAGACATTAGTTATGGCAAAGAGAATCATTGCTGATTCTATCAAGGATCACCTCATACCATAGGTGTCCTCCCTTAAGACACCTAAAGCTATGTTTGATGCCCTAACCAAATTGTTTGAAGGGAAGAACATAAACAGGAAGAGGAATCTGAGAAACCAATTGAAGAATGTGAAGATCCAGAATGCTGAGACTATTCAGTCTTACTTTACAAGGATTCCTCAGATCAAGGAGCAGTTGGAAGCAGTGGATGAAGAAGTGGAAAATGCAGAGATTGTGATGACCACCTTGAATGGTCTCCCTAGATCATGGGACTCTTTCATTCAAGGGATCTGTGCCAGAAACAAGTTAGTCAAGTTTAGCAGACTGTGGGAAGAATGCTCTCAAGAAGAAGCTCAGATAGTAGCTCGAGAAGAGAAGATGGGAAGTGAATATCAAGCTCTCATATTTCACTCCAAGAAAACTAGAAGGAGCCATCATCACTCCAAAGGTAAGATCTCACACTCTAGAAAAGATCTGACTACTATTAGATGTTACACATGTGATGAGAAAGGCCACATATCCAAATTCTTCCCTAGCAAAAGAAACCTAAAGAAGAAGGGAAACAAGAGAAGACATCAATCTCATGCTGCAGAGGATGATGAACCTTCTACAAAGAGAATCAGACAAGAAAGTGATGATTCTTCAAGTGAGGAAGAATATGTACTGATCTCTGCTCTCACGAGAACTGTTTCACATGGAAGCAATGATTGGCTCATAGATAGTGGTGCTTCCAAGCACATGACGAGATTTAAAGAATCATTTGTGAAGCTATTTAAACATGAGTCACCTCACAGGGTGAAACTTGGGGATGACTACCAGTATCCAATAAAATGTAGTGGTGAATCCTCCTATAAACTAGATTTTGGAAAGTCTTTAAAGATAAAGAATGTAGTATTTGTTCCAAGACTAAAGAAGAACCTCCTCTCCATATCTGCATTAGATGCAAAAGGAATGAGGGTTGCTTTTGTAAATGGCCAAGTTCTTATGTGGCCAAAGGGAAATACTTTTGACGATGCAATAGTGATTGGAGAATAAGAAGGAGGTCTATACAAGTTGAAGGGCCAACCAGATCAAGCATTGGTTCATGACATAGTAGAACCAAATTAACTTTGGCATAGAAGGCTTTCACATGTGCATTATAGAGCACTACCACTTGCAAACAAAGTTGTTGAAGGTATTCCAGAAATACAAGAAAAACATGAAGGGGTCTACAAAGGATGTGCGAAAGGAAAGAACACAAAGAAGACATTTCCAAGTAGCGAGAGCAAAGCAAAAGGAATCTTGGAAATCATCCACTCCGATGTATGCGGACCAATGTCATCAAGCTCACTAAGCGGGTATGTGTACTATGTTTCTTTTATTGATGACTTTTCTAGGAAGACATTGATTTACTTCATGAAGAATAAAGATGAAGTGTTCAGCAAGTTCAAGGAATTCAAAGCCTTGGTCGAGAACCAAAATAAAAAGAAGATCAAGATTTTTCAATCAGACAATGGCAGAGAATTCACTTCAAATGAGTTCAAAGAACTATGTAAAGACTCAGGGATTAAGAGGGATTTGTCTACCCCTTATAATCCACAACAGAATGGAATTGTAGAAAGGAAGAATAGAACCATCATGGAAGCTACAAGATCTATGCTTCATGATCAAGATCTTCATATGCATCTTTGGGCAGAAGTAGCCAAAACAGTAGTCTATGTACAGAACCGTACTCCACACAGAGTACTTGAGAACAAGACTCCTAAAGAAGTCTTCTCTGCCAAGAAACCAGAAGTCATCCATCTCAGAATATTCGGTTGTCTTGTGTACATACACATTCCAAAAGAGAAAAGAAAAAAATTAGATCCTTCAGGAAATAAGGGTATATTTGTGGGATACTCTAAAAGCTCGAAGGCTTACAGAATATACTTCCCAAGGTTCAAGAAGATTGACATCAGCAGGGATGTAACATTTGACGAAGATTCAACCTACATCAAATCCAGAAAGAAAACTGTTGAAGAACCTGAAGAAATAGAAGCTCCCAGAATTCATGATACAATCGTAAACGAGGAAATTCAAGAAGAAGATCGAGAGTTTGAAGAACCACAAAGACCTGTATATCCACCATAGGAGAAGAATCCTCACAAGAGGAAACCTGCTTGGGTACAAGAGATTATCCAAGGTGTGGAAAGATATGGGGTTCCAGAAGAGAATCTCAGAGAAAGAAAGAGGACCAGATCTTGTTCCAGTTATGTAGCTTTACTATGTGATTTTATTGATAAAGAACCTTCCAAATATGAAGAAGCGGCAGAACGGAAAGAATGGAAGGATGCGATGATCGAAGAGTATCAATCGATCATGAAGAATGATGTTTGGGATGTTGTCCCAAGACTAGAAGGGAATTCAGTTGTAACTTCCAAATGGATCTACAAGATCAACCATGCTGTAGATAGTAGCATAGAGAATTATAAAGTAAGATTTGTTTCTCGTGGTTTCTCACAGAAAGAAGGAATAGACTATGAAGAAACCTTTGCACCTGTAGCTAGATACACTTCCATCAGATCGGTACTTGCTCTGGCTACAGTGATGAAATGGAAGATACACCACATGTATGTCAATAGCGCTTTCTTGAATGGTGTAGTAGAAGAGGAAGTGTATGTGGAGCAGCCACTCGGTTTTGAGACTCATGACAGGGAGTCTTATGTGTGTAGATTGAACAAATCCCTATACGGTTTGAAATAGGCACCCAGGACATGGTACGATAGAATTGACATCTTTTTATCCAATTTGGGATTTACTAAGAGTAAAGCAGATTCCAACCTTTACTACAAGGTTGAAGATGGAAACCCAATGATGCTTCTACTATATGTAGATGATCTGTTTGTGATAGGTATGGATGGGTTGATTGCTGATACGAAGAGAAATCTTGCTGCCGAGTTCGAAATGAAGGACTTGGGTATGATGCATTATTTTCTAGGTATGGAGGTGTGGCAGACTACAAATGGAATATTCCTTGGACAAGAAAAGTATGCAATAGAGATCCCGAAGAGATTTGGGATGATGGACTGCAAGGCATTAACCACACCTATGTCATCAAACCTAAAGCTATTGAGTGATGCTTCATCAGAGACAATTGATGCCACGATGTATCGTCAGATGATTGGGTCCTTGATGTTTCACATGGAAGAAATGATTGGCTCATAGACAGTGGTGCTTCCAAGCACATGACGGGATTCAAAGAATCATTTGTGAAGCTATTTAAACATGCGTCACCTCACAAGGTGAAACTTGGGGATGAATAGCAGTATCCAATAAAAGGTAGTGGTGAATCCTCCTATAAACTAGATTCTGGAAAGTCTTTAAAGATAAAGAATGTAGTATTTTTTCCAAGACTAAAGAAGAACATCCTCTCCATATCTACATTGGATGCAAAAGGAATGAGGGTTGCTTTTGTAGATAGCCAAGTTCTTATCTGGCCAAAGGGAAATACTTTTGATGATGCAATAGTGATTGGAGAACAAGAAGGAGGTCTATACAAGTTGAAGGGCCAACCAGATCAAGCTTTGGTTCATGACATAGTAGAACCAAATTAACTTTGTCATAGAAGGCTTTCACATGTGCATTATAGAGCACTACCACTTGCAAGAAAATCTATTGAAGGTCTTCCAGAAATACAAGAAAAACATGAAGGGGTCTACAAAGGATGTGCGAAAGGAAAGAACACAAAGAAGAAATTTCCAAGTAGTGAGAGCAAAGCAAAAGGAATCTTGGAAATCATCCACTCCGATGTATGTGGACCAATGCCATCAAGCTCACTAAGTGGGTATGTGTACTATGTTTCTTTTATTGATGACTTTTCTAGGAAGACATTGATTTACTTCATGAAGAATAAAGATGAAGTGTTCAGCAAGTTCAAGGAATTCAAAGCCTTGGTCGAGAACCAAACTGAAAAGAAGATCAAGATTTTTCGATCAGACAATGGTGGAAAATTCACTTCAAATGAGTTCAAAGAACTATGTAAAGACTCAGGGATTAAGAGGGAGTTGTCTACCCCTTATAATCCACAACAGAACGAAATTGCAGAAAGGAAGAATAGAACCATCATGGAAGCTACAAGAGATATACTTCATGATCAAGATCTTCATATGCATCTTTGGGCAGAAGCAGCTAGAACAATAGTCTATGTACAGAACCATACTCCACACAGAGTACTCAAGAACAAGACTCCTGAAGAAGTATTCTCCGGCAAGAAACTAGAAGTCAGCCATCTCAGAATATTCAGCTATCTTGTGTACATACACATTCCAAAAGAGAAAAGAAAAAAATTAGATCCTTCAGGAAAGAAGGGTATATTTGTGGGATACTCTAAAAGCTCGAAGGCTTACAGAATATACTTCCCAAGGTTCAAGAAGATTGACATCAGCAGGGATGTAACATTTGACGAAGATTCAACCTACATCAAATCCAGAAAGAAAACTGTTGACGAACCTGAAGAAACAGAAGCTCCCAGAATTCATGATACAATCATGAACAAGGAAAATCAAGAAGAAGATCGAGAGTTTGAAGAACCACAAAGACCTGTAGATCCACCACAGGAGAAGAATCCTCGCAAGAGGAAACCTACTTAGGTACAAGAGATTATCCAAGGTGCAGAAAGATATGGGGTTCCAAAAGAGAATCTCAAAGAAAGAAAGAGGACCAGATCGTGTTCCAGTTATGTAGATTTACTATGTGATTTTATTGATAAAGAACCTTCCAAATATGAAGAAGTGGCAGAACGGAAAGAATGGAAGGATGCGATGATCGAAGAGTATCAATCGATCATGAAGAATGATGTTTAGGATGTTGTCCCAAGACCAGAAGGGAAGTCAGTTGTAACTTCCAAATGGATCTACAAGATCAAGCATGCTGCAGACGGTAGCATAGAGAAATATAAAGTAAGATTTGTTGCTTGTGGTTTCTCATAGAAAGAAGGAATAAACTATGAAGAAACCTTTGCACCTGTAGCCAGATACACTTCCATCAGATCGGTACTTGCTCTAGCTGCAGTGATGAAATGGAAGATACACCAAATGGATGTCAAGACTGCTTTCTTGAATGGTGTAGTAGAAGAGGAAGTGTATGTAGAGCAGCCACTCAGTTTTGAGACTCATGACAGGGAGTCTCGTGTGTAGTTTGAAGAAATCCCTATACGGTTTGAAACAGGCTCCCAGGACATGGTACGGTAGAATTGACAGCTTTCTATCCAGTTTGGGATTTACCAAGAGTAAAGCAGATTTCAACCTTTACTACAAGGTTGAAGATGGCAACCCAATGATGCTTCTACTATATGTAGATGATCTGTTTGTGACAAGTATGGATGGTTTGATTGCTGATACGAAGAGAAATCTTGCTGCCGAGTTCGAAATGAAGGACTTGGGTATGATGCATTATTTTCTAGGTATGGACGTGTGGCAGACTACAAATGGAATATTCCTTGTACAAGGAATGTATGCAATAGAGATCCTGAAGAGATTTGGGATGATGGAATGCAAGGCATTAACCACACCTATGGTATCAAAACTGAAGCTATTAAGTGATGCTTCATCAGAGAAAATTGATGCCATGATGTATCATCAGATGATTGGGTCCTTGATGTACCTAACGAACACAAGACCATATATTTTCTTTGCTGTGAACACCTTGAGCTAATACTTGGCAGATCCGAGACATGTTTACTTGATTGCTGCAAAGCATATTCTGAGATACCTGAAAGGTACGGTTGATTATGGGCTCAAGTATAAGACTGATCAAAGGATTAACCTGGAGGGTTATGTTAATTCAGATTGGGCAGGAAGTGCCATCAATAGGAAGAGCACTTCAGGGTGTTTCTTTAGTATGGGATCAGGAGTGATCTCGTGGTTTAGTAGGAAGCAATCCTATGTGGCACTGAGTATAGATGAATCAGAGTATGTTGCAACCTGTTCAGCTAGTTGTGAGGCTATATGGCTAAGGAAGCTACTGTCTGATTTATTTGATCTCCAGTTAGATGCTACTTGTATATACTGTGACAACCAAAGTTGTGTAAAGTTATCAGAGAATCCATTATTCCATGACAAGTCGAAGCATATCGAGATCAAGTATCACTATATTAGGTATATGGTGCAGAGAGGAGTAGTGAAACTCTAGTATGTTGCGATGGATGAACAAATAGCTGATGTGTTGACTAAGCCATTGGATAGGGTGAAGTTTGAGTACTTCAGGGAGAAGCTTGGTGTTCTCCAGATCGAGATTCCTCCCAAGAGGAAGTGATGTGTCCGTGCTGAGCCATTCTAACATGGTGAGAGGATTGGTTCCTTCCATGGTCAGATGTAAGAGCTGTGACATGGTGAGAGGATTGGTTCCTTCCATTGTTAGGTGTATGTGATGATCCCACATCCAACATGAAAAAAGGGATGGCCCTGTGAAGACACATCTAGTATGAAAAAGGACTAGCTCTATGTAGGTCCCCACATCCAACATGAAAAAGGGTTGGCTCTATGAAGACACATCTAGTATGAAAAAGGACTAGCTCTGTGAAGACTCATCTAGTATGAAAAAGGACTAGCTCTGAGTAGCTACCTCATCTGGTATGAAAAAGGACTAGCTCTGAGTAGCTGCCACATCTAGTATGAAAAAAAGGACCAGCTCTGTGATGCCTCATCTGGTATGAAAAAGGACCAGCTCTGTGATGCCTCATCTGGCATGAAAAAGGACCAGCTCTGTGAAGACTCATCTAGTATGAAAAAGGACTAGATCTGAGTAGCTTCCACAACTGGTATGAAAAAGGACCAACTCTGTGATGCCTCATCTGGTATGAAAAAGGACCAGCTCTGTGATGCCTCATCTAGTATGAAAAAGGACTAGCTCTATGATGATACATCCAGTATGAAAAAGGAATGGCTCTGTATAGGTTCCTATGACAAGAAGAATCAAGAGATAGCACCCGTGATGATGACCCAGTGATGATCCAGATTGAGTGATGATGATCCAGATCCAGTGATGATGATCCAGTAGTGATGATCCAAATCCAGTGATGATGTCCAGTGATGATCCAGATCGAGTGATGATCCAGATCCGATGAATTGAAGATGAAGATGACTTTAAGATGAAGAATACTTGAAGATGATGAGGACTTGATGATGATCCAGAAGATACAAAGAAGAAGACTTGTGCTGAAAATTGTATCGAAAGAATACCTTCCTAGTTAAGAGGGAGTGTTTATGTATATGTAACTTCGAAATGTATTTCATTTGTATTTCTTATATATTGTAACCCGATGTTTATTTAGAGATGTACTTGATTTATTTCATGCCCCAATATTCCTATCGAGAAAGTCTATAATGTAAACAAATCATGTCAAGTCATTGTGGGTAACCCTCCTATTGTCTAAGGGTTAAAGTCCCCACAGTTCTGGGGCACTAGGGTTATTAGACTCTCCTAGTGAGGTAGGCCCTAGTAGGGTTTTAGTCATGTTTGGATTAGTATAAATAGAGAGTTGGACTCTCTATTTATCACACAACTCATACACACTCAAGTGTAGCGCATAGTTGAGGAAGGAGAAGACACTGGGGATAGATAGAAAGAAGGTCACTGCTGTCGAGAGATCACTTACTGTTTTGGGGTCTACTTTTGGTGTTGATTCTATCTCTGAGGAAGTTGTGGAGTTTTCACCATTTATGGTTTCCTCGAGGATAAACATTGTGTTTATTGTCTCTTGTGTTTGATTGATGTGCTTGTTATTCTCTCATTTAAAGATCCTAATATAATGCTAGCTTAATGATGAAATTCTAACAAAAATATATAAAAGACAAAACTTTCAAGTGGGCCCTACCAAGATAGAAACATATTCTACCCATGGGTTGGCCTCTTCTACAATATTTTTTTAGTTTATTGGCTCTAGTAGTTGCATGTTCACTTCATGCATTACCATTTGTGTCTCTACGCATGCCACTTTTTATGAGTCCATCCTACAAGCATCTTCTAAAATGTAAGCATTGACAGAAGCCTTCCCAACCCAAGTGTAAAATATTCTTCGTTGAAAACTTCTATTTTATGGATGTATTGTATGTCTTCTTCTAGTATGTCTTGCAAATGCACCATATGTTTATCCTTGCTTGGAATATCGGTGTTCTTTGTGACCAAAGAATGACCAAAGAAATTTGGCATTTCTTGTGGACTTGATGTATCCTTTTATATAAATCCTCACATTTTTTCCAAAGTTTTGGAAATTTCATTGTTTAACCTCACAGAGGATTTCCTGCAAAACTCTACAAGTGCCATTTCTATTTTTATGCCTTCAACTTTTTTTGTGGCAGATGTTACATAAACTTTGAGTTATCCTCTATCCATGTCAATTGGATTTTGACCTATTCTCTAACCTCCATTGGTGATTTTCTAAAATTTAATGATTACGCTGCACTCACCATTAGTCTTTTCATTATCAGCCTTACTTTATAAATATCACTTGTGATATTAACTTGAGCCTAATGTATCTTTCTTCGAATTTGGCAGGCTTGGTCACAAAAAGGGGTGATGTCTTGCTTCTTCTCATTAGCTATCTTCAGCTGATTTTCCGGAGATCCCTTCTATTCCACCAATTCTTCTACTTGGGTTTTCAGTTCTTCAACCTATTGGATTACCTCAGATTATCTTGACTCCAATTGGGATATTCTAGCTTCAAAATCATTTCTCTCTCCCTCGATTATTACTAATTGGACATTCATTGCTTCCTTCTCTATCTCCAAAGTATGGTACTCTCTTTGGATTCTTTCTTTTTCTAAGAGGATGGCATTGTGCTTCCTTTTTAAATATATTCCCTCTCCTCGTAGTTTACCACTCTATGCTTCAGCTTAAACATCTTCTCCTTGTTTCGCTCCACATCTTCCTTCAATCGATAGACATTATATGCACTAGCCTAGGTAGCTGCTATATTTACTGGTGCCATGAATTTGGGGTCTTTGTGAGTACCCTCCATTATGGTGTCTTCGGTGACTATGACCATGTCATCTTACATGCCCATCTTTAAACGCTTCTCTAACCTTCTTGTGATGGTATTCCTTGATTTATGAAAAATGATGGTATCTAAACGAGCTACTGGGTGTTGCTTAGATGGAGTAAAAGAAGTAAGCCCAATCTCTTCAAACAGAATGTGATCACCTGTAAATGTTCCACTTGATGAAGAAAGAGGTTATGGGTCTACTGAGTCATTCTAGGTTGCTTC
Source organism: Pseudotsuga menziesii (assembly GCA_001517045.1). NCBI lineage: Eukaryota > Viridiplantae > Streptophyta > Pinopsida > Pinales > Pinaceae > Pseudotsuga > Pseudotsuga menziesii. The sequence goes on from LPNX011151314.1 coordinate 397,705, forward strand.
TTGATCCAAATCTTCCCAAATCCTATCTTGTTCTTCTTTTCTTCTTAGTTCTTCAGTCGCTTCTTCGGCTTCCTTTTGTGCTCTTTCTTCTTATTCTTTCTTAGTCTCTCTTCTTCTTGTTGCTTTTGGTATTCTTCCACTTTCCTTCTTTCAACCTCTTCTTTCTATTTTTTCTCTACCTCTTCCTTCTATTTTTTCTTTTCCTATTCCTTCTACTTTTTCTCTACCTCTACCTTCTGCAACCTTAAGGATTCCTCCTTTTGTTTTTGCAGCTTCATTTCTATAATAGTGATATCATCTTTGCTTCCACCAACACCACTCTTCTTTGTAAATCATTTTATTAACTCAGATAGTTTATTGGCCCTTTTGATTACCTATTCATCCTTTTTGAATCAATTTGAGTATTCATAAATAATTTTGATGGTCGCACAATGTTCTGTGACCTTTCCTTTGCTACTATTTCTTTGGAAATATTTCTCCCCCAAATAAAAAGTCTCCAACTCTTTCACAAAATCAATGGCACCATTTACCTTGGATAATTTGTATCCTCTGATGCAGAAAGGCAGTGGGGAAAAGGTTTCCTTTTTCATATCATGAAGGAAGTTATCGACTCCATTTAAGAATGCTTTCCTCACTGCCTCTTTGTGGACTACATAGACCGTGGCATACTTTGGCAGTAGGGATGGAGCTATGGAAAATACATACATTATAAGGTATGTTCCTTCCTGCGAGAAATAGTAGTCCCCATACTCATTGATAACCTCCATGGCATAATTAGATACGCAGGTTGGTACTTTGAGGAAAACTAGCTCGTAAAGAGGAATGATAAACTCTTCACAAAGGAGTTTGTAAAATCCTACATACATATATGCCTAGAGAGTTTGATAAGCAAAAAAAATAGGAGACTCAGTCTCGGTCCAAATGCACCCAAGCTAAGAAAAAGTGTGTTGTTGCTGCTACAACTGCTTCCCCAATTTTTTTACATTTTAGGGCCCCTCCTTCCATTTTTTGTTTTAAAAGAATGCCTACTCTTGTTTCCCAACTTAGTCAAGCCCTCCCTACATACCCAATCTTCTCTAGAAACTCGAGTAGAGGGTTTTTTCCCTAATCCAGAAGTGTGATCCTGGTAAAAAATTACTTAGGCGCGACCAAGAAAAAATCATGTACAATAGAATATGCTTTAATTAAAGATTAACGGCTGAAAATTGCTCCGCTCAAGATCCAATGGCCAAGAAAAGGTGGGAGTGGAAGGGCGGAGTTGAAAAATCCAAGTTCTCTTATGGGAAAAGTTACAAACCCGATTTTTGATTTCTGCATAGATCTGACGGCTAAGGATCAACATTATGGAAAGGTGGAAGCGGAAAATTAAAGTTTAAACTTCGTAAAAATTTGGAAAACTTAGCTTCTGATTTCCTCTTTTGGGAAGGGCGGAAGCGGAAATTCAGAAGGGGGAAAATGCAAGTTTCTCTTAGAAAAAGGTTACCAACCCGATTTTTGACTTCTACATAGATCTGGAAGCTAAGGATGATTCTACACAGATCAATGGTGTAGAAAGGTGGAAAAGAAAAGGGTGGAAGCGAAAAATCGAAAGGTGGAAAGTTAAGGTTTGAACTTTGTGAAAGATTGAAAATATGATTTCTAATTTCCGCATAGATCAATGGCTTAAAAATATTCCATATAAATCAATGGATCAAAAGGGTTTGGAAGGGCAGAAGCTGAAAGTTAGGAAGTGAAAAGGCAGAGTCGGAAAAGCCAAGGTTTTGGTCATAAAAAATTGGAATCCCCATTTTTTTATTTCCATATAGATCAGCAGCGAAAGATGACTCTAGGATAAAATCAACGACCAACAAAGGGAGGAAATGATATAGAAGGGTTGCATGATCTAACGGTGTAGATCCGGCCTGATCCATCTAAGAGATGATCTAATCCATCCATCCCCTATTTTTGTTCTTTACGGTGAACCATTGGGGAAACTGATATTTTTTTGTTTTGAAGCTTAATTAGATAAAATTGTTTGCATGACAGGGCACCAGTCATTATATTTTTAATCAATTCATATCGTTAAATTGAAGATACTGTAGATTGTGTTGTTTCTATGTTAGGTGTATCTCTCATTATGTTTCTTTGTATGTCTCAGGTACTATGGTTCGTCAAGCTAGGACTGGTGGATTGCGAAAATCAGCTAAAGGTTACATCAATGTACGGTTCAGATGAGGATATATTCTTGATGGACAGCTGTAAGGGAGTTCAATGTATGAAGATGAAAAGATGAAGAAAATCAATGCATACTTACTGGAGATGTTCTAAATGGCATTTTCAGCAAGTGAGCATGAGTCCATGCCCTTAAATTTCCCAAAATGATCCACCATGCGCGTTCTAGTGTGTTTTCCTAATTTGTTTTTGTGATCATGGATAATTTTCCAGATCAGATTTTGTTAGGATTTTTGTAACTGAATTTGGCTTTGTTTCAAGGTGAGTCTCGGGAGTCCATCACACTATAAATAACAGGTGTAGAGCACCGAGAAATGACTTTTTTTTTAGTAAAATAATTCTGGACCATTGTTGTAAAAGAGCTAACTCTTTTCTAATAACAAATATCATTTTGTTGGAACAAAGGGCTTGCGTAGAGATTTACTTGAGGTGTGTGGGATGCATAATGTAGAACTATTTCTTCTTGCTTCTACACATTATACAGTGAGATTGTTCTAACCTCCCGAAACTACTTCCTTGGTCATGAATTTTTGTTGTTTGTATAAATTTATGTGTATGACAGGGTAATTAATGGTTTAATCATATTAGAGCTACCTGTGGTATTCCTTCTTTTGTGAATGTGATTATTGTGTTGGTACAACTATCCGTTATACCTTTATGAGCATTTACAGTCTATTACTCTGAACTCTAAATTTTCTCCCTAAAAGGGGCTATAATAGTTTAGTTTTCGATATAGATCAGACCGACATTTAGCTTAGGAACCTGCATTTCATTCTTTAAACAAAATCTTATAAATGGTGGACTGGGCCGTAACCAGTAAAATATTAAAGAACTTGATCTACGGTAGCTAGAACCATGAACCGGATAGATTCCCCACACTAAATGGTGTCTAATATAATTGGGATCATTCACCGGGGAGAATCCCTACTGCTTGGTACCTGGTATTTTTCCAGGCATCAACAGAATTGGTGCTAGAAGAAGGGCCTTAGCCCGTGCATGGCTGGTAGAGGAAATCTGATTTTTAGACAAGATTACACTGGAACATCATCAGAAAATACTTTCCCTGAATAATTTGTTCCTGAGTTACAAGAACAAGAACAAAAATAGATAGCTTCTGGGGAAGAAGAATCAAAACGTTTGTATGTTCCCCCATTTGAAGAAGTAGACCTATTTAGGATACATACAATATCCTATGTCAAGAAACTTGGGGGGTTAAAATTTATTCCTGCATTACCTATAAGGCCAGCTTCTAAGAAAGTACCCTCATACACTAAGGATTCAATTCTTGTGCAAAATTTAGAAGAATTGGTAGATGTATCCATTCAAGAAATTGTTTAGCCTCTGGATCAATTAGATCCAAAATCCCTTGCAGTTTCAATATCCAGTTAGTATCCACCACAGTATCCACCTATAACTATGGTTGTTGTTAATCAACCTGTGTGGAGAGAAAGAATGCCACTCAACCTTGCTGCTCCATCGCATGACTTACCCAAACACCCAAAAAAGGTTTTACGAAAATTTGATCCTGGGAAGGGTGTTTCTGCTGAAGATCACTTACAAATTTTTTATCAGGTTTTGAATCTCTTGAATGTTGACCATGATGATGTGGTTTCCATAATTTTTCAATATACTTTTTAACCTAAAGAATCTTCCTGGTACTTTAGTCTGCAAGCTAATTCCATAGTAAATTGGGATAGTTTTGAAAAGGAATTCTTAGGGAAATTTGGCAACCAGGTAATTGTAGCCACTCTCATGAAAGAATTACTATCTATGAGAATGGAAAAGAAAGAAAAGGTCTAGGAGTTTAATCATAGGTTCACCACCTTATTGAATAACTTTAGTGCTGCAACAAAACTAGCTGAAGAGTCTCTAATAGAGTATTATACTACAACACTTGATCCACCAATAGCAATGTTTGTCAAAATGTCTGGTAAAATTACACTAGTAGAAAACTATGAAGAGGCCAAGAAAGTATAGGCATATTTGGATAGTATAGAAAAGCATACACCAAAACCTGAATTGAAACATACCACAAGCAAAAGACCTTTGTTGTTGACTAAGCCCAGAGAAGAACATTCTAATGAGCTAGAAAATGTGGTGAAAATGGAGCAGAAGTTGTCAAACAAAATAGTAGACATGGAGAAGGATAAGGGATCTAGTTCTTATAGAAAACCATTCAACCCTTACTACAAAAAAAGGGAAGATACTGGACAATGCCAACTACCTGTGCATAATTATACTATTTTAAATTTTAATGAGGAAGGCATGGATAATTTATGTACCCTTCACCAAGAACCTCATTCTAAAAAGAACTGTACGCAATGGATTAATTCAGTGAATCAGGTCATGAATAAATTGTTAGACCCAGCTAGCAGATCTTGAAGAAGTGAAAACCCAAACTAATGAGCCAAAACAAACAAATGAGGAAACCACGATGGTATTGTGGGATTGGGTACCTACTTTGGGGCTTAGTGAAGATGAATCTACCAAGGTTTGTCAGTTTATAGATATTATGGTATTGGATATACCAGAAGCATGTGGATTAATTTTTAGTAGGGACTGTTAGAATAATCAACCCATAGTTTACCCACTTAGACATTAATTCCATTATTTTTGTCTTATTTGCCTAGTTCATGTGTCCCACCTTGTGCAAGTTGTCATTTGCCTATCTATAATGGTCAAACTTGCCTTATTTGACTCATGTAGCACATGGGAGAGATAAAGGAATCAATTATACTTTATTCCTGGCCTCCTAGGCACCCTTTTTCTTTTTTCGCTTTATTGCCTGCTTTTTCAGTGTTTTAAGGCAAAAGGAAAAGCTAGACTAGGTGAGGTTGACTAGTTTTTTTTCCTACACATCCTCCTCTCTTTTCTCCATGAAAAAGCATGTATGAGCTGCCACTCCACCACTCTTTATCTTGCCTAATCATTTTTTCCAATTCATGAGCTCCATGACAGATTTGGGATCAGCTTTTTACACCTATGGGGGATTTGCTCATTTTTGGTAAGCCTGCTTTATGCTAGATTCGAACTGCTCCTCACGCATTCAAATCCCTGATGTATGTTATTTATTCAACAACCTATTATTTTACAGGGTTGGCTATTGTGCACTAATTTAATACAGTTTATTGTTCAGCTCCAATTTTCAATCTCTTTGTGAGTGATTTTGCATGATCAATTGTTAATTGTTGTGAGTAAAATTAATCTATCACCTGGTTCAATTTCCACATGGTATTGGAGCCATTGTAGGTTGTTTCTCTCCTTCAAAAATTGTTTTGCAGGTTCGACATCAGTGACTGGGAGCCTTCTACTGACAGCCAGGACAGATTTTCTAAGCTATGGATCAATCACAGAAAACTATCTTTACTCCTTTCAATTTCTTTGAATGGAAAGCAGAGATGTAGATACTATTGAGAGCGAAAGGCCTCTACAGGGTGACTATGGCAATAGAATCAGAGCCCAATGCATCTGCATAGAAGATAAAATGGCACAACAGGAGGGATGAGGCTTATGGCCTCCTGTGTCTGACTATTTCCAGAGACCTCCTTTTCCATCTTGCTGGATTGACATCACCGAATGAAGTATGGGAGAAGCTTGCTGATATTTTGGAAAGATAGATGAGATGAGGGGACATCAAATCGAAAATGAGCTGATTTCTCTAAGTCCAAATAGCTTTGAATCCCTGAAGCTATATTTCTCCAAGTTCAAAGCACTAGTTTTGCAGCTGAAACAGTGTGGGATTGAAAAGAAAGATGATCAGCTCATACTGGCCATCCTCTCGAAGCTAGGCCCTGACTATTTAGTGTTTGTTTCAACCTTCTATGCCACAAAACTGATAGCTCGAACCTGGAAGATGCCTAGCCTTGCAGATTTCATGGAATCTCTCACACAAGAACAGGACAAGCTAGTGATGATGGGCACCATCAAACCATCCAAAGATCAAGATTTAATTGTTGGAGATTCGAAGGTGGATTCAAAAGGAAAAAAGAAAGCTAGAAAGCCACCTGAGCAAAAGAGAGATAAGAAACAGTCTCCGGAGGATCCACAAGGTCCCAAGAAGAATTACCAGAAGAAGAAGAGCAAAGGTGAAATGAACAAGTGCGCATACTACAATAAGGGCAATCACTCTGAAAGCTCTTGTATGAAAAATCAGACAAACATGCTGACCCAACTCCTGGAGAAGAATGGCATATCCCTTCGAGAAAGCTCAAAGAAGAGAGAAGGAGGATCAAGTTCAGATGGCAGAGAGAGAGTTCATGCTCTAGTTGCTGGCACATCAAGCTCACCCAGTTTTATCATTGATTTTGGAGCTTCAAGACACATGGTTTTGACAAAGGAATCCTTCTCCTCACTGGATATGTTTAAAGGACCATATATTGTACTGGGAGATGACTCTCTCACTGAAAGTAAAGGAAAAGGAAGGATGGATCTTGATCATGGTCAGTTCAGCAATGTGCTATATGTTGCTGGTCTCGCCTCCAACCTCCTATCAGTGTACCAGATGACCCACACTGGGTCTCCTAAGAAGGTCATATTCTCCCACAATGAAGTTGAGATCTAGAGATCTCAACTAGTAGAGTAATTGCAAAAGGAGTTGCGAATCATGCTCAAAAGGTATACATGTTCTCACACTTCCTACCTTACTCAAACCCCTCTGCTCTTCTCATTCATTCCAATGAAGCCAGCAACCTTGGCATGAAAGATTTGGCCACCTAAATTACAAGTATCTTTTTGATCTTAGTGAAAAAGAGATGGTCATAGGGTTTCCCAAGATAAAATTTTCCAAAGGAGTCTGCCAAGGTTGTATCCTAGGAAAACACCCAAAGCACAAATTTGAGAGAGCTAGTCATGAGAGAACCTCTGCACCCCTCGAGCTGATCCACAGTGATGTTGCTGGCCCATTCCCTCATATGTCCATGAGTCAGGCCAAATATGCATTGAATTTCATTGATTACTTTTCCAGGTATTGCTGGGTTCACTTCCTAAAACACAAGTCTGAAGTTTTTGGCCTATTCAAAGTCTTTAAGGCTTTGGTTGAAAACCAGTCTGGAAGG
>LPNX011151314.1:405031-468729 GCA_001517045.1 Pseudotsuga menziesii
AACAATGGTGGTGAGTATTTCAAGTCTAAGTTTATTAATTATTGTGCAGATGCAGGTATTCAGATGCAGCATTCTATCCCTTACACACCACAGCAAAATGGTGTTGCTGAGAGGAAGAACAGATCACTGAAGGAGATGGCAACATGCATGATGGAGGCCAAAAATTTGCCACCAAAGTACTGGGCCAAAGCTATCAAATATGCAGCCTATATCCAGAATAGGGTGCCTCATAAACATCTTGATGGTATGACTCCCTTCGAAGCATGGAGTGGGCACAAGCCAGATGTGACCCATTTCAGGATTTTTGGCTCAAAGGCTTGGGCTAGAATCCCAACAGAGAAGAGGAAGGATTTGCAGCCCCAAAGCCAAGAGTGTATTTTTGTTGGATACTCTGAAGATTCAAAAGGGTACAAGTTAATAAATTTTAGCACAAACAAAGCCTTCATTGAAAGGTGTGTTCAGTTTGAAGAAGAACCCCTTGCAGCAGTGGAAGTTGGTGAAGCCTCTTCACCACCTGAACCTCAAGAAGTAAGTAAAGATTTTGTTGAACATGCTGATTCTGATTTGTATAATGGATATGAGTTTATTGCAGACCCTAACAGCCCTACAAGGCCAAAATGGGCAGCCAAGACACTACATGCAGCAGGAGAGCTAGTTGGGGATCCCAATGACCCAAGGAGGACTAGATCTCAATTTGAGAGTGGTCTGTGCATGAAGGATCCTATGTTTGCTGAAAAATTCTATTTGATGGTGGAGTCTGATCCTAAAACATATGAAGAAGAAGCAGGAGATCCAATATGGAAAACAACCATGAAGGAGGAGTTCAGCTCACTCCAGAAGAGCAACACATGGGAGCTAGTGGATCTTCCCCCAGGGAGAAAGCTAGTACAGTGTAAGTGGGTCTATAAGACCAAATTTTCTGCTGATGGCTCACCACTGAAGTACAAGGCCATATTGGTATCCAAGGGCTACTCATAGTTTCATGGAATAGATTACAATGAGACCTTTTCCCCAGTGGCAAAGATGGATTCCATCAGGCTAGCCCTAGCCATTGCAGCCTCAAGGTAATGGGAGGTACATCACATGGATGTAAAATGTGCCTTCCTGAATGGAGATCTCAATGAAGATATATATATGCAGCAACCTTAAGGTTTTTCTACTAATACTTCTCTTGTGTGCAGGTTGAGAAAGTCATTGTATGGGCTAAAGTAAGCCCTCAGGGCTTGGTATGCCAAGATCGATAGCTTCTTGCTATCACTGAATTTTGTTCAGTGAAAATCATATCCAAATGCCTATTTGAAGTTAGTTAATGGTTCATTAATGATCATTGTGTTATATGTTGATGACCTCCTCATTACAGGAAGCTCACAGGCTGAGATTGCTTCCTTAAAAGGAGCTATGAACCAAGCCTTCTCCATGACAGATTTGGGGCTCTTAAGTCAATTTTTGGGGCTTGAGATTGCTCAAACCAAAGCTGGAATCAAGGTGCACCAGTCCAAATATGCCTTGGACTTGCTGAAAAAATTCAAAATGAAGGATTGCAAAGCAAGCAAAACTCCTTTCCTTTCAGGAGTGAAGCTGGAAGAAGTTGATTCTTCACCGATGGTAAACAATACACTGTATAGGCAATTGATTGAATGTTTATTGTATCTGACACATACTAGACCTGATATTTGTTATGCAGTAAGTGTGGCTTCTATATATATGGATCAGCCTCATGAGATCCATTGGAAAGCAGCCAAAAGGATCCTTAACTTTGTTCAGGGAACAAGGACACATGGGATCTTCTATAAAGCAAAATCTGATCTTGATTTGATTGGATTTACTGACAGTGATTGGGCAGGTGATAGCACAGATAGAAAGTCCACTTCAGGATATGTGTTCATGCTTGTAGAAGGGCCAATCAGCTGGTCAAGCAAGAAACAGAGTGCCATTGCACTCTCATCTACAGAAGCAGAGTACAGAGGAGTTGTTAATGCAGCAACTCAATGTTTATGGTTGCAGGGTTTACTTGGAGAGTGTGGCTTCAAACCAGAGTACTCAACTACCATCTACTATGATAACCAGAGTACCATTAAAATCTGTAAAGATCCAGTTCAGAAGCAGAGAACCAAACACATTGAGATCCATATGCACTACATCAGAGAGCTTGTGCATGATGGCACCATTCACCTACTCTTCTGCTCATCTTCAGAACAAGTAGCTGATATCTTCACCAAAGCATTTTGTGAGAAGACCTTCAGCAATCTCAAATAACTGCTGGGGATTGCTGATCATGCTGTGCAAGCATGAGTGAAGACAAGATTTTACAATTTTTTTTACAGTCCATGTTTAAGGGAGGATTTTCCCAAGTTGGTTTTGCCTCTTTCCTTGTTTAAATGGACATGCAGTATGTAAAGGGTGACTAAGCCTTGTTGCTAGGCCCTATAATTTTCTGATATATTACTCATAATTCAGGCTTAAGGGGGGGTGTTAGAATAATCAACCCATAGTTTACCCACTTAGACATTAATTCCATTATTTTTGTCTTATTTGCCTAGTTCATGTGTCCCACCTTGTGCAAGTTGTCATTTGCCTATCTATAATGGTAAAACTTGCCTTATTTGATTCATGTAGCACATGGGAGAGCTAAAGGAATCAATTCTGCTTTATTCCTGGCCTTCTAGGCGCCCTTCTGCTTTTTTTGCTTTATTGCCTGCTTTTTCAGTGTTTTAAGGCAAAAGGAAAAGCTAGACTAGGTGAGGTTGACTAGTTTTTTGTCCCACACATCCTCCTCTCTTTTCTCAATGCAAAAGCAGGTATGAGATGCCATTCCACCACTCTTTAGATTACCTAATACTTTTTTCCAATTCGTGATCTCCATGACAGATTTGGGATCAGCTTTTTACACCTATGGGGGATTTGCTTATTTTTGGTAAGCCTGCTTTATGCTAGATTCGAATTGTTCCTCATGCATTTGAATCCCTGATGTATGTTATTTATTCAGCAACCTATTATTTTATAGGTTTGGCTATTGTACACTGATTTAATACAGTTTAGTGTTCAGCTCCAATTTTCAGTCTCTTTGTGAGTGATTTTGCATGATCAATTGTTAATTGTTGTGAGTAAAATTAATCTATCACCTGGTTCAATTTCCACAGGGACTAGTCAGTGAAACTAAATGCTTACTTTTCAACTGATTTGTATCACATGTGGTTTCCATTCAACAATATTCAAAACCAAATTAAAATGTAAAGAGAACCACACATGAAGTATAATGTAACTCAGTTAGAGGGGAAGAATGAACCTATGAAATTCTCTTCTTCAGTATTGGGAAATTACTATTTGGAACTCAAACCAGGGAACTACCAGGTTGAAGAATCCAGTTGTGAATCAGACACATGGTCCAATCTCCTTCAATTCTCATGAGCTGATAATATTGATTGTAAGATAGTAAACTTAGTGACTAGCATAGGAGATAATACTAACCAATTAGAGTTAGATGATAGGTTTTGGTTTCTGTATTTTGATGGTTCTAAAACCCAAGAGGGATCAACATCATTTTACATCTTGATTGATCCAGATAAGAATAAACACTTTCTCTCTTGTAGACTAGAGTTTGAATGCACAAATAATACTATTGAATATAAGGCTCTAGTCTTGGGCCTAAAGAAAGCTATTGAACTTGAGGTTAGAAATTTAAAAGTTTTTGGGGATTCTGAGATGGTAGTCAGACAATTAAGAAACAACATTCATTGTTTATCTCCACATATTAAGGGATACCATTTGGAGGTATGGAATTTGATTATGCCCTTCAATGTTTTCAATATAAATGCATTACCTAGATTCCAAAACGATGCGGCTGATTTATTAGCTACTTCTGCATCTAGATTAGTGCCAAATAATAACAAATGTTCCATTGAATTTATTTTCAGGACATTAGTACCTAAAAATCTTACAAATCTGAAGGTGTTCGATGACGATGAACATATCATCGATTTTTTGACAATTGAAGAATCTTTTAAAGAGTCCATAATAAATGAAGAAGAACATTCGGCACATTTACAAAATGAAGATATGATTCAGGGAAATTTCATGACTAAAGCAGTAAGAACCCTCGAAGGGATGTTTGATCTGCACAGTAAATTCTGGAAACCAGCCAATGTGAAGATGAACAAGTTCATCAATGCAACATGAGCTAGTCAATCTGGGATCCGAAGCTGAACCTAAATATGTCAATTTTGGAAAATGTTGCTCGCCTAGGGAAAGATGTAAGTTCATCAAGTTGCTTCAGCAACATAAAGACATCTTCTCCTAGACATATGAATATCTGAAGACTTACGATACTCGCATCATCCAACATGTGATTCGCATCAAAGTAGGGGAAAAACCATTTCAACAACAACTTATAAATATGCACCCAAAATTAGAACCTCAAATCCACAACGAAGTAAAGAAGTTACTGGATGCAAAGATCATTTTCAAGGTTCGACATTCAGAATGGGTGGCCAATCTAGTCTCGGTGAGAAAAATGTCAAGGGAAATAAGGTTGTGTGTGTTACACTAAAATCTCATCACCCTCATGTTATGAGATAGGTATTCCCTTTTCTACTTCAATCCCTCAAAGTTTTCCCTAGAGAAATGATAGGAAAAAATATCCCCTTACAGTTTTTCCTTGTTTTGAGCTGGTAACGCTCTTTCCCCATAGACAAAAAGCATTACCCAAGAAACAAAGAGCTAGTAACGCTCCTGATACATGATCAAAGAGTGGTGCCACTACTTCTAGCCTTATTTCAAGAAGCATTACCCCCATAACATCATCGGTTTGCTTCATTGGAGGAGCGGTGCTCGATTTTTCAAGGAAAAAAGAGAATCTTCGAGAGGCTTCTCGAAGCTTACCTCCATGGAGCCTCATCCCTATGGTTTAGGACCAGCTGGAGCTCAATATCCTCCCTTTTTGGATCTTATCTCCACCTCACCCATGAGATCCTCAACCATACCTATCCTCTCATGCCTTTAAATACTGCCTCATCCCCCATGGAAAAGAGGGGGAAGAATTGTGTTGCATACCCAAACTCTGTCAAAATAATTCTTGAGCTATTGGAGGAAAGGTGAAGTTAGAGGCAAGGAAACATTGGAAGGAAATATCAACACAAAGGCATAAAGGTTGTAGTCTCTCCAATCATTTCTAATAAAAAAAGTATTTTCTTTCCCATATTTACTGTTTCATTTGTATATATTGCTTGATTCCTTGGTCACGAGAAGAGATCTAGTTGATTATATTGTATGCTATCATGTTTTTCTTGTTGTCTTCCATCTTTTACAGGTTCTTCTTCAGTATCGAAAGAGAAAGCTTCAAGGATAGGGAGGACGACCTTTGAGAGAAGTATCATGGCATTTTATTCAAGTGATTAACCAGATCTAGGGGAATTTTAACATTTGGTCTTTTTGTTTTGTTCTAGATCTGAACCATTCAGACTAGGGAACCAGCTCTTGTCCATAGGAGGTGTGTATTTCCAACTAACAAAAGTGGTGACTCCGCAAGGGAATACTTTGAATTCTTAGTCTTTGGTAAGTTGAAACCTCCACCTTCATTTTCAATTTGTAGATCTACTTTTTCAATAGATAGATCTGTAGATCTACTTTGAATTTTATTGATTTGCCTCTATCTGCCTTTGGTCTTTATATTTTTGGTTCACTAGTTTTTTTGGTGATTGTTTGGGTTCATTATTTGGATTGTAGCTTAAACTTTTGTTGCTTTTTTTATTTTTCAAATCACCATCTCGGGCACCGCTCCTGATTTGTGTTATAAGTGCGGTTCTAGAGCTGTCACCACCTTTTCCCTATTAAAATAGAGTGGTGCCACCGCTCTTTTTCTGTGTGAAAGAAGTTGTGTTGGAGCTGGTAACGCTCTGGTGTGAACCTGCAAGAAGCGATGCCAGTGCTCTGTTTCTGTGTACAAGAAGTGGTGCTCAAGCTGGTAATTCCCTGTTCAACACCTATAGAAGCGGTTCCAGGTATTCTTCTTAGCCATGTTTGGTGTTTGAGTCTTAAATGCTTGTTTTGGTATTTGAGATGCATGCTTTAGTAATTTATAGTTGTTCTTTGAACTCTGCAATTCATTTTTTAACAGAAAACTCAATCAAAAATCAAGGTATTCTCAAGAATTCTAATTGATGTTGGTCTTTGAAGCTTCATGGTTGGATTTCAATAGAACTTGGTTTTGTTAGATCTCTTATTTTTGTCTTCTTTAACAGAACAAGAAAAGATTCATTTCGGTTTTTTCTTCATTTATTATACATGATTTTTGTATATTTTTTCCTTTTTTAAAATCTTGTGAAAATCCCTACGAAAGTTATTTGCAATTAGTTCATTCTCGCTTTAGTTGAAAAATATGAACACTTTTGTATAAAAGTTGTAATATTTTTTCCTACTTTCATTAGAGATCTCACTTCTTGTTTCATTCAAAAGACAAGATTTTGTTTGTTTCAATTGGGAACGGATCATATAAGCAAGTGTTTTTTTATTTTTGTATGGGATTTATTCTATGTTTCAAAGGAATTGAACCTCTCTCTCCCTTCCTTAAGTAGAGCATACTTTGAAAGTTAAAGTGAAATTTTGCACAATCATACTGCATGATTTTAATTTTTATGTCCTCACTTCATGCATCCACCTAACCATTCAAGATAAAATTAAGCGCTAGTTTAAGTTTAAAATTTGTAGCAAGGTGTGATAGGTTAGAGACGTGTTTCAACGTCTTTATTTCCTGCACTGCAACCCAGGACCTCCTCGGTTCTTCCACGTACCATTGATATATAGAATGACCTTTCATGTACCCTTGAGGTATATCAAAAGGTACTTGGTGTACTTGATTGTATATCAGAAGGCCCCTTGTGAACGGTTGTGCATTAGACAACATTGCTACAGAGTGGAGCTCCCACATACCTTGTGTATATTGGGAGACACTTTTAGGAATCCTGTGACCATTCGAGTACAACCCTTTGGTCATCCTATCATCGCAATACATTGAGAACAACACTCAGGGATATTACTACGTACCTGTCATCCAGGTATTTGTGTATTTAGGTGTGGGACGGTTGATCCTCCTTGCCACGTTTTATTATTGGACCCTGCAGTATATAGAGAGTTGTGGTGATTTGAAAATCCCGTGAGGTTCCAGGCCTTTGATCCACTCCTCTCATGTATTTTACTTTCTTATTTAGTTTGAGTAGTGCTTGTTGTCTATACAGTTAGGATTTTTTAGAAGAGAGAGATAGTTTTGTTACATAGTTATGGCTTCACCTTCTGGGACTACGAAACAAGAGACTCCTTTACCAAGCACATCATTTGTTTTCCCTCAATATGGGGATGTTGGTCCTCCTCTCATGGCTACATTAAGCCTTCATGGATTGACTATTGGATTGCCTATTTGGTTATTCTCGAGTCCAGTTATCCCATGTACACCAGTTGCTTCAGACCCTAATCCTTCATCGCGAGACCATCAACCTCATGTTGATCCCTCTCCTTCTTCACCAGATGTGTCTTCTCCCATTTCTCCCTATTCACCTATTGAAAGTTGTAGTTCTAGTATTCAGGTGGATAAGAAGAAGGAAAACAAATAAAAAACAAAGTCTCAACCAATTACTCCTCCCAGTGTGGAGAGCGTTGATATGTACACCCAAAGGCCACGTAAGCCAAAATTCCCTTGTAGGAATTGCAAGGGTGATCACCTTCTGAAAGATTGTCATGGTCTAGCCCTAGTTTTAGAAGAGTGTTCTAAGGTTTCCTAGAAGCCAATGTCATCAACCTCTAAACATCATACTAATGATCCCCCCCTCAACCAGTGACTCTATGGTTAAGAGTCGAAAGGGTAAATTCAGAAATCCTTTCCTACTCTGTAAGGACATGCAATTTACTTACCTTTGTCCTCTCATGGATGAATATTCAAAGTTGTTGGAAGATATTACTATTTCTCATCAACATCTTCCAACCGGTTATTGTAAGTTGTCTCTTGAACCCCCACTGGTTGACCAAGTGGTCGACTCAGTTTCATCTGTGGTCGATCCCACTCTCCCTTCTAAGAGTGAATTCCAAGTGGTCAATTCAAACTCATATGTGGTTGATCCCACTCTTCCATCAGAGAGTGAAGCTAAAGTGGTCGAGTCAACATCATCTCCACCTGATCCCACTCTCTTATCTGAGAGTGTTAAGACTGAAGTAGTCGCTTTGACAAAATCTTCTTCTTGTTCTTCTCTTCCAGTAGAGAATGAACCAAAACCTATTGAAATTTTTATTCTTTGTTCTGATTTTTATCGACAAGAGGAAATTTTATCTGTTTCGACAGAACCCTCTCCAAGTAATGAGGTTATTTCCATTGACTAAAGTAACCTAACAGAGTCTCATCTTCATTCGATTGTTCCTTTCTAGATAGTTTTGAATGTTACTGCTAGGCGGATGCTTCACACTATTGTTGATGAAGGGGTTTCTGTTAGTATTATATCCTCAACCACTTAGCAAGCTTTAGGTTCTCCTCAGCTTGTGCCAGCCACCAATCAGATACTGGCTTTTAATCAAATACCTACTACACCTTTAGGGATCCTTCCTCATTTTCCTATTACATTAGGAGGGAAAAATGTCTGTATTGATGTTATGGTGGTCCAAGGTCCTTTAGATTTCAATCTGCTCCTTGGATGTGATTATGTTTACGCCATGAAGGATGTAGTGTCCACAATTTTTAGAGTGATGCATTTTCCTCATGAGTGGAAGATTGTGACCATTGATCAACTTTCTTGGTGTTACACCTTACCACCCCATTACTCCTAGTCATCAAACTTCCCTGAATGTGCCGCATTTTCTTGTGGTTTCTTCCCATTCTACTTAGCTTCTTCCCATCATAGGTAAAATGGGGGGCATGGCTCAAGCCTTTAGACATCATACTGGAGTTAAGATGCTATATTTTATGTAATGGGGGAAACCTACCAACCTCTAGATATCATGTTGGGTAAGAGCAGGTTTGCAGGCATAGTTCCTTTTCTCTATGTCAAGCTCGTTAAAAAATGAAACAGAGGTTTGTGAGCATAGTTCTTTTTCTTTGTCAAGATCGTTAAAAAATGAAAAAGGTTTGTGAGAATAGTTATTTTTCTGTTCCAAGCTCGATAAAAAATTAAATAGATGTCATGAGCATAGTTCTTTTTCTGTGTCAAACACGTTAAAAAATGAAACAGATTTCGTGAGCATAGTTATTTTTCTATGTCAATCTCATTAAAAAATGAAACAGATGTCATGAGCATAGTTCTTTTTCTGTGTCAAGCACATTAAAAAATGAAACAGGTTTGTGAGCATAGTTCCTTTTCTCTATGTCAAGCTCGTTAAAAAATGAAACAGACATTAAGTGCATAGTTCTTTTTTCGTGTCAATCCCGTTAAAAAATGAAACAAGTTTGTGAGCATAGTTCTTTTTCTATGTCAAGATCATTAAAAAATGAAATAGATGTCGGTGAGCATAGTTCCTTTTGTCTGTGTCAAGCTCGTTAAAAAATGAAACAAATGTCTGTGAGCATAGTTTCTTTTTCTCTATGTCAAGCTCATTAAAAAATGAAACAAAGGTCTATGAGAAAAGTTCCCATTCTATGTCAAGCTTGTTAAAAAATCAAATAGATGACCTCAAGCATAGTTACTTTATGTTTCAAGCTTGTGTAAAAATGAAATAGGTCCCCACAAGCATAGTTATTTTTTGTTTCAAGCTTGTGTAAAAATGAAATAGGTCACCTTGAGCATAGTTTATTTCCAGTTTTAAGCTCGTTAAAAAATAAAAACTAGCCTTAAGAAAAGTTTACCTTTTGGTTTCAAGCTTGCATAAAAATGAAACCATGCTTTGAGCATAGTCCTTTTTCTGTTGCAAGCTCGTTAACAAATGAAGCATATACCCTGAGCATTCTTTCAACTGATCTTCAAGCTTGTTAAAAACAGTAAGATGGTGTTGAGCTTACTTTTCATTTTCATGCTCTAGTTAAAACATGAAAAGTGGTTTGAGCTTAGTTTATTACTTTTTCATTCTCTGGATTCAAACATGAAAAATATTAATGGAGTCTTCTTTAAGCTCTTTTCAGACTCTTAAAATGTGAAAAGATTGCCAAGTGAACTTGTCTTCTTCACGCTCGTAAAAGGACCTGAAGAGTAGTCTTCATGGTGATAGTTTACCCCTTTTTCGGACCATGTGGCACTACTTACTAAAAATGTACACTCCATCCAATTATGATTGGAAGAGTTCTCTAAGGTATTATTTAATACTTTTTCAATCCTTGGGGACTGAATCATATGAAAAAGGACCCTCTTGGAGTCTTCTTTAGTTTGTTCATACTCTCTAAACATGAACTACACCGAGTTTTCTTTCATTGGACTCGTTAAATTAAACATTGAAATACCCTTTTTGGGAACAAACCCATCCTTTCTCAGGTTCATAAAACATATGATATTGGACTCATCCAAACGATGAGTTATATTGATCATTTGTTACCCTTTTACAGCTCGGTAAAAATCAAAGAGGCACTCATCAATCATGATGGGGAAATTAAGTGAAAGGGAAATACATTTCATTTGTCAATAATGGCAGTTGTTAGTCACCATTAAACATGGCACTTGTCTTCATTTTATTCAATCAATTGGGTATTCAGCTTGTTTTCAAGTCAATCCACTTTCATGATTCATGTCACTCCTTTGAGTCTCTCAAAGAATGCATTGTCACATTGTGTTCTGCCTCATCAAGTCAATGATGCCAAGTCTTTGGTCGTACTGCCTTATGTTCAAAAGGGAAATTGTTGTGATAGTTTACACCTACAGTCAAAACAACTTTTTTGTGTCAATTACTTTTGAGTCAATCCTATGGTTACATCATACTCAAAATTCCAGAACTTTATTCTGAGTTTTGTGTCATCAATGTGGGATTCATCATGGCCCTCCTTCAACAAGATTATTCCTATCAAGTTCATCTCATCATCTAGGAATTAGTCTTAGAAACAATTTTAGTAACTTGAGATCTATATGCATCAATTATAGATTCTCTCACTTTTGACATAGGTTCATATCCTTGACCTTTGATTGAGAGATTCAACTAATTGTTTGACATCAAATCATCTATTCACACTCAGGAGATTGTACTAGGGTACCTTGGGAATCATTGACATCAATGGTGATTTCCCTAGCACTTGTTAATTGTTCTCATCATTGACTACTAATCAAGTGGTTTCTACCATGTTTGACATCAATACATTGTAATCACAGGGATAGAATCGTATTTTTTGAAAGACGAGATGAAGACCCTGGGTATCTGTTAAAGTGCTCATTGCTTTCCCCAGGTTGTGATGGAGTATTTTGTATGATTCCTAGCATGGATCCACATTTGCATGTTCATGGTTATTCTCATGGTTGCATCTGTATGACATATATCTACATTATATGTCTGGTAGCTATGTCCAAATTTGAGTCTTATTCACATGGATCTATGTTGTATTTTAGTAGCCATGAATTTTTTGTATCTCACATGGATCTGCATTGTATTGGTTGACAGCTGTAGAAAGGAGCAAATCGACGAAGTCGACTGGAACGAAGACCGACTTAGTCGATGAGCTGACTAAGTCGATGGGCCGACTAGTCGATCAGTCGACTAAGTCAACCGGCTGACTAACTAGAAAGATTAGTCGGCTAACTAAACAATCGTGTCGGTTCACCGAACTGACGGGTAGTTATTTTGTAACTGTTTTGTAAACCTGTATATATTAGGCTATTGAGCCTAGAAAGAACTCAGTTTAGTTTTGTGCCTTGTATGAACTCATTATAATAATATAATCTGTTTTCCTATCTGTTCTTGTCTCTTGTATCTTATTTATAGTTATGTTTTAGTATGTATTATTGGTAACCTTATGTGATCTGTGAGATTACGACATTGGTTCCGTTGCCGGTAGTACATGTCTAAGATATATGCTCACATATGATACTAGAGCAGGAGATCAAGGACTGGTGGGACCGTAAAGTTGTGAACTATTTGCAAAATTACACCAGACGAAACAGATTAACAGTCGCTGAAGCCAAGGCAAGATTTTTCACCGAGATGCATGAGAAGTTTGTCGAATCAGTGCCACAACTGTTGAAGCAACTTCTGGATGAGAATACTGGATGAAAATAAAGAACAACAGTTGCTAGATAGACTATTCCAAGGGGGTCAAACAAATCTGTCGAAGTGGTTTGAGAAAATCGCCGACGACTTCTGTGAGGAGCAAGCGGTCGAAGAAAGGACGTCAGTGGAAACTGTAAAAGCGAAATTCTACATAGAATTCATTGAACAATTCTTGTGCACCTTGCTGACTTTGTTGTTCAAATTTTTGATAGAGAACGGAGTAGGACACATCGTCGAACCTAGACCACCACTGTGCGAACAGCCACCAAATACCAACTGGGCGGAAAAGCAAAGGAAGTGGGAGAAGTTTATTGCAGAAAGGGAGTGGGAATACTTCTTAAGCAAGTGAGTCGAACTATCCGAGATTTCTAAAAGCATCGGGTAGGCTATGGGGGGGTAGATGGTCTTGTGTCAAAGATAGAGTATAGTGGATCCTAGTCGACTTCAGGAGGATAGCCGTCACCAGTGATGAAAAGTCAACCGTAGAAGACTTCAAGAAAATAGTACTATACGGGAGTATGTCGGACATTCAGAAACAAGAAAGGAATGAAAGACAGCAAATAAGGGAAGCAATATGTGAAAGATCCAACAGGTTGCGTAGAGAACAAAACCCTAGGGAGACCGACCGTGAAGAGAATCTGCCAGAGTCGGGTCATGACCGACAGGAAGAGGGCGTAGAGAAAAAGGTGTCCCCTATGGAGGAAGAAGTGTGGATAGAGCAGCCAGAAGCTCTCCAATTAAGAGCTCCCAATGACCGAATAACCCTTTCCCTGGCAAATCCGCGTACCATAATACAGACTATTATTGAAGATGACCTCCGACTATGAGCTGGCGACATCACTATCTGGAGCCGACTAGGTGACGAACCATACTCGGGATGACATCTTGTCATACACCGACCGGTCGAAGGGAACTGGGTGACCTTTCAAACAGCACCATCCTTTCGAAGTGTCCACTTGCTCTTACCGACACAGGAACGAGCACCCCCCCCCGCCACATACAACTTTGGAAGAAAACAGCGAATCAGACCTGCGCACACAACAGTCCAATGGATCATTGACAATAGAAATCCACAACAACCCACTGTACGTCGAATTCTAATTGACCACCGACGGAGGCACCAGTTCTATCGACCAAAATTTCGTAGGCCCGACCAGAGCAACAACCCCACCACTTTCACCACCACCCACACCTCCGACCCCACCGTCTTTAGAAAGTAGTAAAAGTGACTCAGACATGGGTCACAAAATAGCTCATATTCCTCTCTACGAGGGGGATGAAGACCCCAGACGACATTGGTTCGTCTGCGAGTCCATCTGGGATGCAAACCGGGTGACGGATGAAGACCGACAGATGGCTTAGTTCGTCGGAGCCTTACGAAAAAGGGCCTTGACCTAGTACATGACCTTTTCAAAAAGGCAACCCAGAGCCACGAAAGCTGAGATAAAAGCACAGTTATTATCCTTTTTCAAAACCCCAGACGCCAAGCACCTGGCCGCCAAAATCCAGGGGAGACAGTCCGCGACTACGACAAACACTGGAAGGACCTATTGAGCCAGTTAGATTATGTTATTGATGATCAATTACTAATTCAATGGTTCTTTGCAGGCTTATCACAAAAAGTTCACCGACACATCAGTCTGGAAATATTCAAGACATATGAAGATGCGCTGACTAAAGCTCTGCAGGTGGAAATGGATGAAGATATACCTGCCTATCCGACGGACCACGGGATAGAAGAACAGCTGAAAAGTGTGCAGAAGTCCTTGAAAGAACTGTCCCTCAAAAATCAAGAAATCTGGTGTACTAAATGTTCGACGGCCGGACACTCGAAAGATAATTGTCGGCACGAATACAGCCGACAAGACATCCGATTTGTGCAAACTAAAGTATTTTGCGACATTTTCCAGGAGACCGGGGATCACTCCATGAAAGAATGTACGTTTAACATGAAGAACACAAAATCTTCCTGGTCCGCCATCTGTGAGACAAAAAGTCACAATACGGTCGACTGTCAACTAAACCTGAAAAATAGACAGAACTATCAGGCGGTCTACCAGACGAATGCAATGGCGCAGAGCAATGAGCAAAATAATACTAATGACCAGAATGGGCAATGATATGAAGGCCGACGATATGAGCGCCAGTACGACAATCGACGACAAGGGTTTGGAGGAAGAGGTCGATTCGTTAGGAATCGCGACATACGACCACGTCGATCTACCCAGTGCTTCATCTGCTATAAAGAAGGACACAGATGTGCAGACTGTCCATACAAGGACAGAACTGACCTTAAATTCTGTACACATTGTGGAGTAGGTGATCACTATCTAGAGTATTTTCCTACCATGCTAGAAAAAATCAATAATAAGAAAAATGTTAATGTCTTGTCTTGTGTACAAAAGCATGATATATTAACTACTAAAAATATGCATATTGTCACTCGCCAAGGCACAAAAACAGGGCCTGATAACCCTCAAATTAGTAAAATTAAAAACACAAATGGTTATGCGGATCCTCTGAAGGAAAAACAAACCTATCAAGAAGCCACACACATATTTCAAGACATTGCACAGCAAGAAGACATTCTTACCAGTTGACTTAGCACGACCCAGCAATTAACTCATCTCATACAAACAGACACATCCATAGCCCAGTTCATTGATTTATTACACAAAATAAAAAGCACTAACTTGGGAAAACAAACTAAGAACATTTGCAGCCTAAATCAAGAGGACAAAAACGATGTCAACCCACTTGTCGACCTGGAAATTGAAGGTTATCATGTCCGACAAGTGGTGCTCGATTTTGGGTCTCAGGTAAATATCATGACCAGGGATACATGGGAAAAGATGGGCCGACCTCGACTCTATGAGTCAGGCATTTACCTAAAACTCACTGACCAAGGCCTCATTGAACCCATTGGGGATTGGAAAGATGTCGACACAACCATCAAAGGAATATCGACTAAGGTTGATTTTGAAATTATTGACCCAAAGGAAGGATCTAGCTCCTTCCCAGCCCTCGTCGGTCGACCTTGGGGTCGAAAGATGAAAGCATCTATATCCTTAGATAAAGAACGCATCAAACTAAAAGGAAATGGCCAAAATGTCATTGTCCCCATTAATCCATCATAAGGACAACCTTGGGTAGAACCGATAGATGAGGAAGTTGATGTCAGACAGCTTTACCAGATCCATAACAATACAGACTACACCGAGCCAAACATCTATGGGGAGCTTCACTTAGGTAACCAAGACTCATTTGGTTATAATTCAGATGCTGAATTATATGATTGGGAAATGGAAAATTATGAAACACAAGCAAGACGGTGCTGGACTATACAGAAAGTACAGAAAAAACCCACCCGACAATGCTTCATTGTATCAATTATCCCTAAAATATTTGAAAGGAAAGTCAGGGAACGACCTACCTTACAGCCAACCAGTTTACATACTGCTCAACTGCCCAGATATAAGGAGCGAGAATCCCCAATCATACATGTCGAACAAGTATCTAAAAATGTTGGAGAACATGGTCGACTTCAAATCTTAGTGGAAACATTTACGAGTCAAGCAGCTAGATGGTGGGACACCCATCAGTCAAAATTGTAGACCTAGATAACTGCTTCAACTTTCTTTGTCGAACGAATTGGTGGGAAAAAGTTAACACAGGAGGCTCAAATCCCTATCTTTGTCCAAGGCCAAAACCCATAAGACCACATTAGGACTTGTGAAAGAGAGTGGATAAGGCTTGGATACAAAGATGAGCGAGCCTGGCCACATTTGTTCCCTACAACCCTAGTCGACTTACCCAATAAATGGTATAAGATGGAGGAAGATAGAGGAGAAACCTTCTTTTGGAGGGAATTGAGAAACAACTTTATCAAGGACTTTCAGTTCATACCCCAGAATGAAACACTAGCTGAGACAGCCCAACAAATCAAACACTTTCTCCAGCCGACCATAACTCAACCCTTACAGACCCACCGACAGGTAAAAGACTGTAACAATATAAAAACTACACCCAGGCCACAGTCAACCTGATTGCAATTAGAAAATAAACACACCACAGGCAAGAGCTTTATATGGAAACCTGACCACATTGAAACAACCAAACCAGTCTACTCAATCCTGAAAGTCGAGACCACCGACAAACCAGACCTTGACAGAATGACTGCAGCCGACTTTTCAGCTACATTCTCATAGTTCCAAGAAGGAAGTCGGCCGATCAATGAAGCTAAAGCACCAGAGTGGCTGGATTCCAAAGTGAAAACTAAGGAGGTCGACATTTCAAACAACGACCGTCCAAAAATATCTAAGATTGGTGACTACTGGAATGAACACCAAACCACCAAAATCATAAACTTACTTAGAGAGTTCCAAGATGTCTTTGCAAGGGACTACAAAGACTTGAAAGGGTTAGTACAAGAAATGGGAGAAATGAAAATAGATACTCAACCTGATGTCCGACCCGTTAAGAAAAGACCCTATAAACTAGCTCATAAGTATAAGGAGATAGTGAAGAAGGAAATAGACAACATGTTAGCAGCAGGAATCATTTACCCCATCAACCAGTCGGAGTGGGCAAGCCCCATGGTCATTCATCCTAAGAAACATGACCCGACCAGGTTAAGAATTTATGTCGACTTTAGGGAGCTCAACAAAGTCACACTTACAGATCCATTCCCCACCCCCTATGCTGATGAAATCCTGAATGAGGTTGCAGGCCATGAATGTTATTCATTTACAGATGGATTTTCAGGATATAATCAAGTACCCATAGCGAAAGAAGATCAAAAGAAGACAACATTTGTCTATGAATTTGGTTCCTTTGCTTATCGAGTTATGCCTTTTGGGCTAAAGAAAGCACCTGCAGTGTTCTCCCGAATTGTTGTCAAAACTTTTCAGGAATACATTTATAAAACCATGGCAGTCTACTTCGATGACTGGACTATATATTCCACCTTAAAGGATCACTGTACATGGCTCCGACTTATGCTGGAGAGATGTCAACAGATACAACTCTCCCTGAACATTAAGAAATGTACCTTTATGACTCCTATAGGAATACTCTTAGGGCATATTGTCTGCAAAGACGGTATAACGGTCGACTTTGCCAAAATTAAAGTCATCCTCAACCTAAAACCCCCAATAAACCCTAAACAGGTTCGGGTGTTATTGGGCCATACAGGATACTATAGGAAATTCATCAGACACTATTCTGATATGACTTACCCTCTGGAAGAATTACTAAAAGACGACCAAGAATTTAAGTGGACAGAAGAATGTCAAATATCCTTCGACAAATTGAAAAGAAAACTGGTCAAAGCCCCCATCCTTAAATTTCCAAACTAGTTGACCAAATTTCATGTGCATATTGATGCATCAGGAATTGCAATAGGAGCAATCCTGACTCAACCCGGAGAGGATGGGATGGACTACCCCATAGTATACAGCAGTCAAAAATTAAATAAGGCTAAAAGGAACTACTCGACCACTGAACGAGAAGCCCTAGGTATGGTCTTTGCCCTCCAAAAATATCGACATTACCTACTGGCCAACCCTTTCATATTTTATACCGACCATCAAGCTTTAAAATACCTTGTTAATAAACCCCTTCATCATGGGATAATTTGTCGATGGTTACTCCTGTTTCAAGAATTTGAGTTTGAAGTAGTGGTCTGACCAGGAAAGCTAAATGTCGGACCCAACCACCTATCCCGTATAGACACAGGGGAGGAACCGACCGGAGTCGACGATGACTTGCCGGATGCACATCTATTTCGCATAGAAGCAGTACCCGAAGAACTAGAAGAAATAGCTCAGTTCTTAGAAACAGGTCAAGCACCCGAAGGTCTGAACACCAAGAAGAAACAAATCTTAGCTATGAAGGCTGCACCCTACAGCCTCATTAATGGATTTTTGTACAAAATGGGGTTAGACAACATTCTAAGACGTTGTGTACTCGACCATGAGAGAGAACAAATCATGCATGAAGCACACTATGGACCTGCAGGAGGACATTTTCAAGCAGATACAACTGCAAGAAAAATCCAACAGTCGGGCTTATGGTGGCCGACGATCCACAAAGATTGTAAAAACTTTGTTAGTCAATGTGATAGATGTCAACGACTTGGTCGACCTCTGCCGAGTACAGAAATGCCCTTGATATCTGTAAACCCTAGTCTCACCTTCAAAATTTGGGCTATAGACTTCATAGGACCATTTCCTAACCTAGCCAAATGATCAGGTGCAAGATATATTATCACGACAGTGGAGTATGTCACCAAATGGGAAGAAGCTAAACCCGTCGATACATGTTCAAGTGAGGTAGCTGCTAAGTTCATCTACGAAAACATTATTACTAGATTTGGATGCCCACTCACCTTGATTAGCGACCAAGGATCACATTTTATCAACAAAACCATCAAAAATTTGACCGACCAGTTTCACATCAACCACCGACGAAGCACTCCATATCACCCTCAGTGGAACGGTGCGATTGAAGATATTAACAAAACATTGACAAAAGGGTTAACGAAAATATGTAATACCGACAAAGACGACTGGGATGAGAAAATCCCTACGGTTCTCTGGGCATATAGGACAGCCTATAAATGGTTGACTGATCAAACACCCTTCAGACTAGTTTACGGGAAGGAAGCCGTCATACCCCTACATTTCCGACAGCATACTCCTATTATTGCATAGATACTACATGTCAATGTCGAACAGGTAAGAAAGGACCGACTCTTTCAACTCAGTAAGCTAGAAGAACATAGAATCATGGCTATCCAGCATCATGAAATTCACAAAGAACAACAGAAAGCCTGGCATGACCGTAACATCAAAAACAAAAACCTTTCGGTCGGCGACCTTACTTTACTTTATAATAGTCGAGTCAAGGGAAAACCCAAGAAATTACACACAGAATGGATGGGACCTTATGTTGTCGAAGAAATACATCCCAATGGCTCAGTCCGACTGAAGACATTATAGGGCCTAGTATTTCAGAAGCTCGTCAATGGAGCCCGACTCAAACGTTACAGAAACTAGAAAAAAAATCAAATCAAATCAAATAACGACCTTAATCGTCAATCAAAACTCATAAAAAGATAGAAAAATTCCACAAACAAAATAATACATCCAACCATAACAGCCACTCACTACTTCGACAATCGCCATCACCACCATCGACCATCTTCATCGACCAATTAGGCCAACCATTTTCACCCACGACACTGACCATCGACTTTGAAAGTCCCATCACGCATTGATGACCTCGAGCACTGAAATAGATCCTCCATTAAGTCACACTCAAGTATTGCAGTTGGACTGGCAAGTCCACCATTAATACACCCATTCCAACACTCAACCACAACCATGCCTATAAATAATGGACCGTCGAAGGTTCATTCACCACACCCAATTCCCTTAGAGCACCCGCAATCTCAGTTGACCAAAACACAAGAACCTTGTCAAAACCCTGACCAGTCCGACCAAATGGCACCCAAACTAACCAAAGCTGCGGCTAAGGCAAAGGAGCTACAAGCAAAGGACACACCCTTTCTCAACCGCTTAAAGAACATCAAAAACGTAAAATTCCAAAAGGGCCCATTCCAGAAACTCTGGAAAGAGATCCAAGAGTGGGCCTATGTCGACAACAGAATGACCCAGGCCGCTGAGAAAGTTTGGAAGAGCTCCATTTTCAACTATCCTAATGCACCACTGATGGCAAGCTTCGATGGGATGAAGGAGGCAGCTGTTAAATTCATTATCACTCACTATCATAACGGCCGGTTCTACTTCGACCAGCTGATCGATATCACTAGGGATGTTATCTCCAAGCTTACCGGTCTGTCCAACCAAGGTAGCCCTATACCTATTGGCATCAGAGATGGGTTAGTCCAAGAACTTATGGGTGCACCGTCGGGAAAGAATTCCAAAGGACTGATGATCGGCCAGATTGCGACAAGGACGCCACAAATCGTGGCTAAAATCATAGCAATCACCCTTACGTTGGCAGGTCAGGGCAGCGACCTTAAACTAGAGATGTTGGAAGCGGTTGACACAATCGTGACCGATGGTCGGATCTACCGATGGGGAGATTATGTTGCTGACATGATCAAAACCATCTGTGAACACTGTCAGGAGATGGGAGGTATGATCAAATTCCCCTATCTCATTCTCTGGCTTGTTATGTACCATATTTGTCCGGAAGGTAGTCCAGTCTTCCGGGAGCCGACCAAATTCCAAATGCACCAGTTTAAGCCCTTTTCACAAAAAGGCACCCTACATGAGCTGGCACAGGGGAAAGTCTTCCTGGAAAACTAGTTCCAGCAATTGAAGGTTCAAACGAGGAGGTGGAGGGTGCCCCAGAACATCCGATGAAACCTCCCTGCTGAGTCTCATATCCAGTTAGAACTCGACCACACATCAGTATGGTACATGCAAGGTCAGGACCCCAAAGCACAGGACCTCGACTACTATCCCACGGTCGAGAAGATTTTCCATGAGTTGGCCAAACAAGCGCAGACAAAGATACCAATTTCAGAGGCTGCCAAACAGGTCGACTTCTCCATCATCGAGCCACTCACCGACCAGGAAAAGGAAGAGGACTACAAGCTGAACTTATACATCAGCACATTTGTGTCGGAGGACATCTCGACTGTGCCCACTAGTCGGGTGCACATCACTGTCAAACCTTCGACTGCAAAAGTAGTCAACCCCCAGCCAACACAGCAACAACAACAACAACAACCAACAATACCACTACAACAACAGACAAATCCTCCGACTGTCGACCCACTCAAGTACAGACAGGAGAAGTCAAAGGAAATGACCCAGAATATGCTTTATCTAAGAGCATCATCAAGAAGCTGACTAAGGAGATAGCTGTCGCAAGGAAAAATATCAAAACCCAAAAATTACAACAAGGCAGGGGTAAGTGCAAGATTATCCTGGCCGACTCATCCGATGATGAGGAGGAACTAGTAGCCGCGGCCATAAACATTGTCGAGGATGCCCGTGCCAATAAAGTGTCAGTTGAAGTTTAGTTTCAACGGTACGTGGACGCAAGAGCTCCGAAGGGTCGGCCAAAGAAAGCAAAAACGGCCCAGGCACCTGAAAATGTGGTCAACCTTGTGTCGACCCCTCCCCACCCATATTCGACCACCATAGTCGAAGAACAAGCATAAGTACAGTAGGCCAATAGTCCCCCTGAGGAATATCAACACGCCATCCCGAAGGCACTCAGAGCCAAGGTCGCCCAAGACGCTGAGCTTCAAGCTTTCTTCATGACACTTCCTGGACTGTTTAAGTTGGCCCAGAAAATACAGACAAAATCCCCTCTCTATGCAAGCAGAAATCCTTATGCAACTGTCACGATGACATTCACCCACAACGAACAGGGTGACGTAATAGGAACATCAAAGTTTGTCACCGAGCCAATCGACCAGGACGACCTACCCTCTACACCTTCAGAAGCAGGTATCTCTTCTGACAAAAGTTCACAACATACTCCAGTCAACCCTTTGACCCCTGTCCATACCCCCACTCTGTCCCCAACACCACCATCATAACAACCTCCGTCCCCACCACCACCACCGTCAAAATCCCCACCCCAGAATTACAGCCAAACCCATCACAGCCACCGTTATCTTCACAACCAGAAGCGGCCACCCCACCTCCTAAAACAAAAAAAAACCCACCTCCTCGCCACATACTCAAAAAGAACCACAGCCGTCTTCTCTACCACCTAACCAACCAGAAAAACCTTCATCCTCCATTCCATCAACTACAAACCCAACCTCAACTGCTGCAAATACCCAAGAGCAATAGCCAGACAATCAGAAGAAAAAGAAAGAGCAGCATAGAACATCCGGTCTCTGGATTAGCCTAAGGGATGCAAGTTCCTTGGATGACACAGAGGTCGGCCAACTCTTGAAAACTATGGCCAAAGAGTCAAAGAAACGGACAGATCGGAAAAATAAAGAGCTTGTAGCCAAAAATGCAGAAGAAGTCAAGTTTCTCGGCAGATGTAGAACTCTAGTCCAGACCATGGTACCAGGCCCTCTCAAAGTCGACACAGATCGACCACTTGAAAGAGCATATAAGCTCTTCGAGACAATGGTATCGACTGTCCAAACCCGAATGCAAGAAACGAAGGAAGAGCAAAAGGAGGAGACTATTCGACTGCTCCTGGCCCAGCACACTGCATTCTCGGAGGAATACAAGGTTCTACAGGATCATATGGAAGAATCAGTTGTCACCGAGGAAGTATTACAAGACTGGCCTAACCACTATGGGCAGGTCTATCAACAGACAAGACAGGAAAGGCAGGGCATTCAGGCTTTGGAGAGTCGGAAGTCGACAGAGACAGAACTGCGGCAGACCATTGAAAAACAAATTGTGATGGAGACCAACAAACTGCAGAAGCTAGAATGAGAGGCACACAGGTGGGTTCAACAGGCCCTTCCCAACTTAGAGAAGGTCGACCTCATCTGCCCATAGATGAAACGACTCATCACGGCTACAGAAGAGCAAAACCAACTGTTGGGTCCCAACATGGAGAACATCACCGAAATGCCTATGTCCGAAAAGATGTCGATCCTATCAAGTCTCACCACCTTAACAATTGATATCCAGAAGGTATTGCATATTTGGACTGACTTCCAGCATCATCTTGCCATCACAGCTCCAGCCATTGTCGAAGTTTGCATCCAGAGGAGACCGACCATCCGTCTGCACAGTCCACAACACGAGCAAATTTGAATAGTTCGACAAGCATTCAAATTTTTTTTTTGACCTCCCTGTTTCTTCAGGATGAAGAAACGTTTTGTTCGTGGGGGAGATGTAGAAAGGAGCAAGTCGACGAAGTTGACTGGAACGAAGACCGACTTAGTCGATGAGCTGACTAAGTCGATGGGCCGACTAGTCGATCAGCCGACTAACTAGAAAGATTAGTCGGTTAACTAAACAGTCGTGTCGGTTCACCAAACCAACGAGTAGTTATTTTGTAACTGTTTTGTAAACCTGTATATATTAGGCTGTTGAGCCAAGCAAGAACTCAGTTAAGTTATGTGCCTTGTATGAACTCATTATAATAATATAATCTGTTTTCCTATCTGTTCTTGTCTCTTGTATCTGATTTATAGTTATGTTTTAGTATGTATTATTGGTAACCTTATNATAGCCATGTTGTGAGTCAATTGGGACAAATGTAAAAGGTGATGCTTGAGAACTTCCAACCTTTAGACCTTTGCCTCTATTAAAGTATTGTGCTTATCATTTCCCCCTAGCCATCATACTTTGGGGGGCATATTTGTTACACTAAAATCTCGTCACCCTCATGTTATGAGATAGGTATTCCCTTTTTTACTTCAATCCCTCAAATTTTTCCCTAGAGAAATGACAGGAAAAAATTTCCCCTTATGGTTTTTCCTTGTTTTGAGATGGTAACGCTCTTTCCCCATTGACAAAAATCATTACCCAAGAAGTAGTAAGATGAGCAAATAGCAGTTCCACTTCTTATAGCCTTATTGCAAGAAGCGGTACCCCCATAACACCACCTTTTTTCTTCATTGGAGGAGCGATGCTCGATTTTTCAAGGCAAAAAGAGAAGCTTCGAGAGGCTTCTCGAAGCTTACCTCCGTGGAGCCTCATCCCTATGGTTTAGGACCAGCTGGAGCTTAAGATCCTCCCTTTTTGAATCTTATCTCCACCTCACCCATGAGATCCTCAACCATACCTATCCTCTCATGCCTTTAAATACTTCCTCATCTCCCATGGAAAAGAGGAGGAAGAATTGTGTTGCGTACCCAAACTCTGTCAAAAAAATTCTTGAACTATTGGAGGCAAGGTGAAGTTAGAGGCAAGGAGCCAGTGGAAGGAACTCTCAACACCAACGCATAAAGGTTGTAGTCTCTCCAATCATTTCTAATAAAAAATGTCTTTTCTTTCCCATATTTATTGTTTCATTTGTATATATTACTTGATTCCTTGGTCACGAGCATAGATCTAGTTGATTATATTGTATGCTATCATGTTTTTCTTGTTTTCTTCCATCTTTAACAGGTTCTTCAGCAGTATCAAAAGAGAAAGCTTCAAGGATAGGGAGGACGACCTTTGAGAGAAGTATCATGGAATTGTATTGAAGTGATTAACTAGATCTAGGGGAAGTTTAACATTTGGTGTTTGTGTTTTGTTCTAGTTCTGAACCATTCAGACTAGGGAACCAGCTCTTGTCTGCAAGAGGTGCGTATTTCTGGCTAACAGTGTGTTGACTTCAGGAACTTAAATGGATCATCAGATAAAGATAATTATCCAGTTCCACCAATGGAACATATTTTACAGATGGTTTCAAGCTCATAAATGCTCTCCCTATTAGATGGATTTTTAGGGTATAATCAAGTGTTAGTGGTTGAGCAGGACTTATTAAAGACAACATTTCATACAAAGTGGGGGACATTCGATTACAGAATAATTCCTTTTGGCCTCATGAATGTCGGAGACACATTTTAGAGGGCCATGGAAATGGAATTCAGAGGTTTAAGTGGCCACTGTGTAGTAGTGTATTTGGATGATGTAACACTTTTCTCCGAGAGAAGGGAGGACCATGTTTTTCACTTGAAACAGATTTTTGACCGCTGTAGAAAATATGGTATATCTCTAAACCAAAATAAAAGCATATTTGTAATCCTTGAGAGAAAACTGTTGGGACACATCATCTCAAAGAAGGGAATCTCAATAGATCAAGAGAGAGTCAAGGCTATAACTTAGATTCCCATGCCCCATAATAAGAAATCTATGCAATCATTTATGGGAAAAATAAATTTTGTTTAGAGTTTTGTCCCTAATTTTGCTCAAATTGTGAAACCTCTGCAACCAATGGTGAAGCAGGGTGTATAGTTCAAGTGGACTAACATTGAGAAAGTTACCTTTAAAGATATCAAATCAACAATAGCTTAAGCACCTTCCTTGAAGAGTCCAGACTATGAAAATGAATTTATTTTATATACCTTTGTTTCATACAACCCTCTCGCAATAGTACTTACGTAGAAAGGGGAATTGGGAGACAAATACCCAATATCATTCATGAGTATTGGGCTACAAGGGGATGAATTGAATAACCCAGTCATGGACAAATGAGCATATGCAGTCTTCAATGAAGTAAACTAGTTCAGAGCCTATATTCTAAAAAATAGAACAAAAGTTGTAGTTCCCCACCCAGTTGTTATGTCACTTTTGTGCATAAAGAATTGGGTGAGCGAAGAGGGCATTGAGTGACTTCCATGCAGGAGTATGACCTAGAATTCAATCCATCTACGATCATAAAAGGTCGAGGGTTGTGCAATTTGATAGCAGATAACCAAACTAATAAATATCTCGATTGGGAGAATGAAGCTGGAATGAACTTGGTTCATGTATGTCCTATATTCACTGCTCCCGAATCTTGGTATGGAGATCTGGTGTACAATCTTCAACAAGGATATCTACTATAGCATTGGAGCTCCAAGAAGAGAAGGGCACTTCGGTTGAAGTCAGACCCATATCAAGTAATGGATGGAGTGCTTTTCATCAAAAATTATGATGGACTTTTGCTCGGATGTCTGGAAAAAGAGGAGTTCTCCAAAATAGTCAAAGAATTACATGATGGACCAGTAAGGGGACATTATTATGGGGATACCATAGCTCATAAGATACTTAGAGTTGGATATTATTGGCCAACTTTTTTTAAATATTCCCATGCCTATGCAAGGAAGTGTGATGTATGTCAAAGGAGTGGTGGAAAATTGGCAAAACCAGTGGGACCATTACAACCAGTTACTATTTCAAAGTCATTTGAATAGTGGGGCATAGATGTTATTAGGGAAATCAATCTGAATTCTTCATTGCAGCATCTATATATCCTTACGGCTGTCGATTACTTCACAAGATGGGTGGAAGCTATTCCATTGCGCAAAGTGAACGAATATGTTGTTATTGACTCCTTACAAGAGAACATTATGACCAGGTTTGGAGTTCCGATTTCCCTTGTTTTTTATAATGCATCCTATTTTTCATCTGTTAAAATAACTAAGTTTTCTTATGAAAAGGGAATTAAGTTGCATTACTCAACTAATTATTATCCTCGGGGAAATGGTTTGCAGAGTCAAAAAATAAGAACCTTATCTGAATTCTAAAGAAAACTGTTAATGAAAATCAGAGAAATTGGCACTCAGCTCTCCCAAATTCACTGTGGGGAAATAGGGTTGCTCCAAATAATTCCTTAGGAGTGTCTCCCTATACTCTAGTATATGGAAAAGAATCTATATTTCCCCCAAACATTCTGCTTTCATCTTTGAAATTAACTCAAGCCTCAAGAGGTTCTAATAGTGAAGTTTTACAAGCATGAATTGACACTCTGTTAAAACTGGAGGAACTATGGAAAAAGGCTAAAGATAATTTCAACCAACATCAAGGTATCATCAAAAGATGGTTCAACAAGAGAAAATATGGTACAAGAAACTTTGATGTAGGAGACCTAGTTTTGAAATGGGATAATCCTCATGCAGAAAAGGGAAAGCACACAAAGTTCCAATATTTAAGGATTGTCCCTTACCTAGTCACAGAAAACTTGGGCCCTGCAACTTACAAATTTCAAGATTTACAAGGACAGGAAGAAAGTCTTCCTGTAAATGGCCTTTGTCTCAAACATTACTTCGCTTAGAGTCTGATGAACCCTTGTACATAAATAAACTTGTTTTTTATTGTTTTTTTTTCCAGTTGTCTATTTTCATGTTTGTTTCATCTTATTTCATAGCCTTAGTTTGTTTGCTTTTAATAAACCAGCTCGTTTTTTTGGTGTTTGGAAGTATAGGCATCTGATTAAACTCAAAATCTTTGGATGTTAGGAATTGATTATGGGAAACAAAAAATGATAAATTTTGATCATAATGAGATTCTTTAACTAATTGACAAATGATGGAAAGGGAAGTTAGTCTTCAAGTTCACATTTGAATCATTATAACCCCTATGAAATAACCAAGACTCATGAGGTTTGAAATACTATCTTGGGGTTTCATCCATTTTCACATTAATACCTGTCTCAGGAAGCATATCATGATACACCCATGGAAACGAAGCAGGTCTTATGGACATATGGTATTCAAAAGAATCCCATTGCTACAAATCAAAAAAGTACAAAAGGCTTAGATTAAAAAGTTAGTTTTATGAAATATTCAATCTTCTATTAAAGAAATGAGGGTGAAGAAATAAATCATCAAAAAAAAAGTGTTGTCAAAACAACAAATATCAACAAGATTCTTCTCCATCCGTGAGCATGATAAGTAAAAAAATTTGTCACTCACACAAAAGGACATTGTGGATAGAAGAACCTGTATCAAGCTCTCAAAATGAAAGAAGTAATCAAAGAAGACTCGGGAGAATTTTTTAGTCATAAAGAAAGCATCAAAAGAATGCTTATATCATGGGAATGAGGAACAAATGAATACATCTGTCTTACTTTGTTACAATCCTATGGAGTCTTATTTGATATAAACTTAAAGATAGGGGGTAAAATGAACTTCATACTCCAGCCCCAGGAGAGTTATTAATACATTGAACTCTTGGTTACCCTAATCCCAAAGAAGTGGTATGAAATGTGATGATTGAAAGTTGCATCCCTGGATAAATCTAGTTTAAAGAAGTCTTGGGAAATGCTTGTACGCAATCATTGAACATTCACAGTGCAGTACCATATGGCAATCTTGTTGTTCAAAGAAGTTTTTTTAGAGATCTGTGTTCACCAACTATTCTCCAATTGTTGTTGTTGCAACTGCTTCCCCAAAAATTTTACATTTTAGGGCCCCTCCTTCCATTTTTTGTTTTAAAAGAACACCTACTCTTGTTTCCCATATCATTCAAGCCCTCCCTGCATACTTATTCTTCCCTAGAAACTCGAGACGAGGGTTTTTTCCCTAAGCTTGAAGTGTGGTCATGTTAAAAAATTACTCAAGTGCGACCAAGAAACAAGCCTGTAGAAGAGAATCCACTTTAATTTAAGATTAACACCTGAAAATCATTTCGATCGAGATCCAATGGACAAGAAAAGGTGAGAGTGGAAGGGCGGAGTCAGAAAAGCCAAGTTCGCTTATGGGAAAAGTTACAAACCCGATTTCCCATTTTCGCATAGATCTGATGACTAAGGAAGAGTTCACATAGATCAATGGTGCGGAAAGGTGGAAAAGAAAAGGGTGGAAGTGGAAAGTTAAAGTTTAAACTTCGTAAAATATTGGAAAATCCGACTTCTGATTTCCTCTTTCCGGAAGGGAGAAAGTGGAAAGTCAGAATGCAGAAGATACAAGTTTCGCTTAGAAAAAGTTTACCAACCTTATTTTCAACTTTCGCATAGATCTGATGGCTAAGGATGAGTCCACATAGATCAACAGTGTGGAAAGGAGGAAAAGAAAAGGGCAGAAGTAGAAAATCGAAAGGCACAAAGTTAAGGTTTGAACTTCACGAAAGATTGAAAAACTAATTTCCAATTTCCGCATAGATCAATGGCTTAGAAATATTTTGTATAGATCAACGGCTCAAAAGGGTTCATAAGGGCGGAAGCTGAAAGTCAGGAAGCGGAAATCCGGAGCCGAAAAATCCAAGGTTTTGGTCATAAAAAATTGGAATCCCAATTTCCAACTTCCGGATAGATTAGTGGCCAAATATGACTCCAAGATACAATCAACGGCCAACAAAGGGTGGAAAGGATATAGCAGGGATGCATGATATAACGGTGTAGATTAGGCTCGAGCCATCTAAGAGATGATATGAGCTGTCCATCCCCTATTTTGTTTTTTATGGTGAACCATTGGGGAAACTGAGATTTTTTCCTTTTGAATCTTAATTAGATAAAATCGTTTGTGTGATAGGGCACCAGTCGTTATATTTTTATTCAATGCATATCATTAAATTGAAGATACTATAGATTTTGTTATTTCTATCTCAAGTGTATCTCTCATTATGTTTCTTTGTATATATCAGGTACTATGGTTCGTCAAGCTGGGACTGGCGGATTGCAAAAATCAGCTAAAGGTTACATCAATGGATAGTTCAGATGAATATATATTCTTGATCGACATATGTAAGGGATTTCATTGTATGAAGATGCAAAGATAAAGAAAACCAGTGCAGACTAATTAGAGAGGTTCTAACTGTCATTTTTAGCAAGCGAGCCTGAGTCTCTGCTATTAAATTTCCCAAACTGATCCAACATGCGCCTTCTAACATGTTTTCCCAATTTGTTTTTGTGATCATGGAGAATTTTCCAAATCGAATTTTGTTAAGATTTCTGTAACTGAATTTTGATTTTTTTCGAGGTGAGTCTCGAGATCCCATAACACTATAAATAAGAGGTGCAGAGCATCGAGAAAGGAATTTTTGCCTACTAAAATAATTATGGACTATTGTTGTAAAAGAGATACCTCTTTACTAATAAGAAATATCATTTTTCTAGAACTAAGGGCCTGTGCATAGATTTACTTGGGGTGTGTGGGATGCATAATGTAGAACTATTTCTTCTTGCTTCTACACATTATACAATGAGATTGTTCTAACCTCCCAAAACTACTTTCTTGGTCATGAATGTCTGTTGTCTGCATAAATGTCTGTGTATGACAGGGTAATTAATGGTTTAATAATATTAGAGCTACCTCTGGTATTCTTCATGCTGTGAATGTGATTATTGTGTTGGTACGATTATCTGTTAGAAATTTATGAGAATTTACAGTCTATTACTCTGAACTATAAATTTTCTCCCTAAAAGGGGATAGAATAGTTTAGTTTTAGATCTAGATTAGACCTTCATTTAGCTTAGGCACCTGTATTTCATTCTTTAAAAAAACTATTATAAATGGTGGACTGGGCCGTAACCAGTAAAATATTAAAGAACTTGATTTATGGTATTCGGAACTATGGACCAGATGGACTCCCCACACCAAATGGTGTCTGATCTAATTGGGATCGTTCACCGGGGAGAATCCCTACTACTTGGTACCTGGGATTTTTTCATGCATCAACAGGTTCCTGCACAAAATGAAATCTATAAGGTAAGATGACATATAAAACTCATACCTCTTCTGGTTTATACCTCCCTACGCGACTACTATAGTTGATGATAGGCTGACTAATATGATGTCTGCCCAGTTAAAAATTGTGCCCTAAAAGGCTATGTAATAGATTAGAAAAACCCAATTCAATTTATACATGGTTCCATTGGCTTTACTGAAAATTTTCTTCAGCATCAAAGCTATGATCCTGAATGGGGTTCGTATGCTTTGGGACTCATAATCCCCAATTTATTTTTGGCGCATATGTTTCCCTGGCATTATAATTTTCTTTGCACATTCCAAAGGATCAATATTTATCCATTTAACCTAATCATTTGTCATCATGACCTGAGCAGGGGGTATCTTGTAGGACAATTCTATGTAAGATGGATTAAATGAATTAAAAGCTTCCCCTTTAATGTTAGAGATGATCCTTGAGGTGGGATTTGTCTGGGGTAGAATCCACCCAATAACCTCTGAGCAAGGAAATAGCTTTGAGCGAGTAGTGTCTTTAGTGATTCCTAAGTTTCTTATGTTTTGATATATGATCATTTCTTCAAGACCAGCTTTCGGGACGTTCTAATCTCTGATCATCAGGTAGAACTCTCCCCATTTAGATTCATGAGAAACTCCTATGATAGCCTTGGTATCCTCGAATTTAATTTCCTTCCTGGAGATGATTTACACATATGAGTTTGGTTCACTTTCCCTCTCCTTCTTCTTACTACCTTCCTTAGGCAATGTGTGAATTTGTTATTTTAAAATCTGGCCTCAATAAGGTAATCTTGCTTGGTGAGAATAGAACCTATGATATACGGGCATGAGCATAACTAGAAGTGATTTAATAATACTGTAGTTGTTTTGAACAATCAAATGCATCATTGTACTAAGGTATCCTATATTGAAAAGAAAAAACTACTACATGTGTAATCAATCTCAGAAGAAACCAACATTGGACCTCAAAATTGGAGCATGCAATCATTATCCAGTGTTAGAAAAGAGAATAAAACCATAGTTACAAATCCATTGCTAGCCATTCAAAATGTAGTTATGTAAGATGGGAATTGTTCCATTTGAAGTTGCTTGATCACTCAATGAACTCATGGTGTGATAAAAGGGCAAGCAGTTACAAACTTCAAATGAAATCCTATCAGTGGATATCCTATTGTGTGATCTATAAACCTATTTTCATCCCCTCCAATTCTCCTTCTTCACTTTAAAACAACAGTAATTTACCAAAACAATGTTGTAAGTAAGCACCTTATTTTTTGTTCTATTATGCATTTTCACTTGCAAGTTTATTAATGTTTGTTGATTTTTATACAGGTTAATGGATTTTACAAGCTCGATTTCCAACCTCTTATTTATTAACTTCAAAATTGTTGAGACAAAGAGGCTCTTACCCACTACTTTACTTAAAGGAGAAGGTGTGCAAAGAAAACTAGGTGAAAGCATTATACATTGCAATAACTCATTTCAAAACAATGTAATCCTCTAGTGTTTATCAAGTAAAAACTGGGCAGAAAAATATATGTAACGATGGTGCGTTGTAAGAAATGCATCATTATCGAGTACACTGGTTGAGGTAGTATCATTCCAAAGTTCTGAAGCATTTTAGGGTCTAGTGGTCTAAGGTCAAAATCCTCAATGCATATCCATTGTTGCACACTTATCCTCTAATGCGTATGGTTAGGAAATTGCACAAGCCATAGGGCCCTTGGTTCAACCCATTTCTAGTATTTTCTATAAAATTGTTATACCAAAATCCTATCACTATCATGTGATAAGACCTTTAACATACCTACTTGCCCTGAATCCCAGCTTCTGGAGTGAAGACTAAATGGTTTTTTATCAGTCTGTCATACAAATTCCCAGCACTGCTCATGCCCCTTTATCCAGGAGTGGTACCCTTGTTCGCACTGCTTTTCATCGGTTGTCCACAAGCGGTGCCACCGCCTGTCACCCTTGGTCCATAGGCGGTTATTACTAGAACCACTTTGTCATAGAAGGAGAAGCGCGGTACCCTGGGTAAAAAGGGAAAAAGAGAAGCTTCTCGAGGCTTCTAGATGATAAGCCTTGAGACATCCCTTATCCCTACTGTTTTGGGTTGGTTGAGCTCGAGATCCCTCATCCTAGGATCGTAGAGGCCACCTCACCCACTAATTTCTCAACCATCTCTATCCATTAAATCCCTATATATATGAGCTCATAGCCATGGTTGAGGAGAGAACATTGAAGGTATTGTTATGCTGTTGGACTGATTCTTGGCCCAAGATCATTTGGAGAGAGCATAGAGAGCTAGAGTCGGAGCTTTTGGGGATGAAGAGCTAGTTTCATGGAGATGCATGTCAACACTAAGGCTTGGTTGTAACCTTCTTCATATTTCTAATGCAAGTTGATTTTCTGTCCCATATATATTGTTGATGTTTGATTTTATATATATATTGCTAGATTCCTTAGTCACTAGCATAGATTAGTATATCATATTCTGGTTGCTTTGATATGTTTTGTGTTGAACTCTTTTGTAGGTACACAGGTGAAATATCAAAGCCTTGTATTCCAGATATCTACAGCATCTAGGGAGAGTTATCAACCTTTGTGATCTATTTGTTCTGGATCTAAACCATTTAGACCAGTGGAACACCTTGCTGTCCGTAGGAGGTGAAATATTTCGATCAACAAACCTGGTGACTCCACTGGGGAGTAATTGTATTCAGTTGTTCTGATTGTCCTCAGTCTGCAACTCTTTTCCGAATCCAGGCTCCATTTTCTTCAACTCTTTACAATCAAATCTACTTTCTGATTTGCATTATTTGGGTTTGAAATTTCCAGATATGTTCAGATCTGAGTCATTTCGGTTTTTTATGCTCTGTTACCACTTTCAATTCGACGGTATTTACCTTAATCTAGTCTTTTTTGATCTGACCCATCATTCTCTTTCTTTCTTTGGCCATCTATAGGGAACCACGGCAATGCTTTGTATGAGGCACGGTGCCACCACCTGAACACAGTGGGCAGTAAGCGGTGCCACCACCTATATCTTGTTAGTGAGGAGCGGTGTTGCTTCGGAAAGGCTCTTACAACACCTATGAAGTGCGATACCAGGTAGGCATTTGTCCAAAACTCTCTTTCCTCTTTTTTCTTTGTAAAAATTTGGAATTTTTATTGCTTTCAGTTTTGTTATCAGGATTGTGTTATTGAATTTGATATGTACAGCTTGCTACTTTGATGGTTTAAGATTGGTTTTGAGTGGAATTTCAAAAATTTGTTTAGTCTTTTTTATTGTTCATCTGCTTCTTGCTTGTTGGTTGTGCTTAAAGAAGGATTTCTTGTTTTCTAAAAGTTAGGGTGTTCATTGAACTCTCTTTTCATTGCATATACTGAAAGAAGGACACTAGATTAGCTTCTAGATTTCATTTCCTGCTTGCATAGTAAGCTTCTTTTTCTTCCCTTCAAAAAAGAAAAGTTTTGCTTGAGATTAAGACATCATACTTGAGCATTGGATTTGGGTTTTCTGATTGGCTTCATAAGCTTTCAGGACCTTTATGATCTTTCGTCTCTCATGCATATAGGACTATCTCAATCAAAATTAAAAAATGGTAGTTTTAAGTTAGATTTGCTTATGTTTTTAAGAAATTTGAAAAGTTAGAGTGCATTGGCATATAGGTCTGCTTGGTGTTGTTCTTTTAAGAAAAGAGATTCTCACCCTTCCCATTTTCTTTCGAAAAGAAGAATTTGGTTTGTAAAAGTGTTTGCTTGTCTTTGATTTGGTGTTCATGACTGTTGATTGGAATGATTTTTGGTTTTGAAACAAACAGAAAAAACACTCTTTTCCCTCCCATAAGTAGGCGTATTGAACGGTAAAGTGAACATTTGCACAAGCATATTGCATGGTTTTACTTTTCTGTCAGAACATCATGCATTCAACTAACCGAACAAGTTAAAATTAATGGTAGTTGTAGGTTAAAATTTACGTAGTAACTTGAGTGATAGGTTAGAGACGTGTTTGGGCATCGTAAAACGTAGGAGCTGTCGTTATTTGTCAGCATTACATTCCGGGACTCACGTGGTTCTTCCATGTACCATCGGTATATCGAATGGCCTTTCATGTACCCTTGAGGTATATAGAAAGGTACTTCACGTACTCGATTGTATATCAAAAGGCCCCTTGTGTACGGTTATGCATTAGACAGCACTACTACCGATTCGAGCTCCCACGTACCTTGAGTATATCGGGAGACCCCACTAGGGTACCTTATCTATCTGAGAAAATCCCTTTGGTCATCTTATTTAGAGCCATACACCGAAAAGAACAT
The DNA here is from genome assembly GCA_001517045.1 of Pseudotsuga menziesii. Classification (NCBI taxonomy): domain Eukaryota; kingdom Viridiplantae; phylum Streptophyta; class Pinopsida; order Pinales; family Pinaceae; genus Pseudotsuga; species Pseudotsuga menziesii. The sequence continues at coordinate 439,583 of LPNX011151314.1, forward strand.
TTGGGGAGATTACTACGAACGTACCCTCAAGGTAAATCATGAGTGGCACCGGCTTGACAATCCCAGTGAGAGACCTGACTTTTGAACTCCTCCTGTTATTTTAAGTCTGCTTGTTTTGACCTATAGTTTAAGTAGGGAAGTCTTTTGGTGTGTTTTTTCTAGATTTTTAGACCCTCGGTTAGATAGGAACTGTGCACACTAGCTAAGTTAAGACATTCCAAGAGAGTACGGAGCTTGCCACCTGATTTTACTTTTGTTTCAAAAGAAAATCCAATGGAAGCTATCGACCAAGGAGCTGCTACCACCTCCCAAGTGAGAGATAATGTGGTGGTATAAAGTAGAGTACCATATTCTTCACACTCGCCCCCCTTGGTCCAACAGCCTTCCCGAGAGGATTTATCGTTCCATCCTCTCGCAGAAGGTCATGCTGATGATACCTATCTGGGTTTTGGTCCTAATGCTCCTTTTTGGGAGACACCCATCGGACAGGCCATTGCCTCATTTGGCACCCATGTAAGTTCTCCTAAAAGTGAAGAAGAACGTAGGGAATACCGTGCTGCTATCCTCCATGCACAGGAGGTATAAAAGAAGATTGACAACCTATTAGGCTCTTCACCAGTTCGTTCCACATTCCTTCCTGTGGGATATAGTTCACTAGCCAATTCTATGAGACCCATTGAACCTATTATAGATCGTCCATTAACAACCCACAGCCCAGGTCAAATTTCCACCCCTATCACCTCTTATGTTATGTTTGTTCCAAATCCTCCCAGGTTTTTTGCATTTGGAGCCCAACCTTCAATTCATGTTTCTTCAGTACCTTTGAATGCCGTGGGGCAACCCCCGACACAACCTACGTTATCCGAGACCGGAGTTGTACCTAGTCAAGAGAAGACCTCTAACATAAAAACATCTACAGTTTTTGTCCCTCCCAGCCACACTAATGTGGTAAACCCCCCATCTAGTTCAGGTCAGCCCTTGGGGGCACAACCTATTGCCATTCAGTCTTCTAGTGGTTATGGTTATCAAATACCTGTAGGTAATCATCCATCTAATACTACTGGAATTCCATTCCCTAGCAATACTTTTATGCCATGGGGGAAACCCAACTAGTCTTACATGCCAGCCATGGGAGGGATACCCATACATACTGCAGGAGGTGCGGGAGGACCACCTTATGGAGGTCCTCCCCCTGGGGGACCTAATGGTCCTGGAGGATTTGGCAGTCCTCCTCATGGTCTTGGTGGTCCAAGTGGTTCTGGGGGACCTAGTGGCTTTCCTCCGTATGGCTCAGGAGGGTCTGGTGGCCCTCCACAAAGTGGTTCTAATGGCTCTAGAGGTTTTCCACCTCCTAGAGGTTCTAGAGGGTCTAGTGGTCCACCTCCCAGTGGTCCTGGTGGTCCCAGTGGTCCTGGTGGTCCCAGTGGTCCTGGTGGTCCCAGTGGCTCTGGTGGTCCTCCTCCTGGAGGCCCTGGTGGTCCTAGTAGCCTTAATTCTAAAAATCAACCCCCCATGGATGGATTTCCCGGTAGTTATTCCTCACAGCAACATGTTTATCAGTCTACCTATGGCCCTACTGGTAATTACATGCCGTATCAATATTACTAGTATGTGCATCCCAATAGACAGTTACCTTTCCTTGCAACTTTGGACTTGCCTGATTTGTCCAAGTTGATTAATGATCCCATTCAACACAATCCCTCATGGCCTCCCATTCCAGTAAAGTTACCATCAGACATTCCAAAATTCGATGGGAAGCAGGGTGAAGATCCATGGAACCATGTTATGACTTTTCATTTGTGGTGTTCCTCGAACTCCCTCATGGATGATTCCATTCGGTTACGACTCTTTCAGTGAAATTTGACCGGAACAACCACGAATTGGTATATTGAACTCCCACAACATTCGTTTGTGGATTTTGGCTCGTTGGCAACTGTATTTTTTACACACTTTCAGCTCCCTATTCGTTATGAAATAGGAACTGATATTTTAACTTCTCTATGATAGAACACCTCCGCCCACATCTCTGATCATATTCATGAATGAAGAAGGCGGAGAAGGATTATTAAGGCCCCTATTCCAAATCAGTTGTTAGTTAATTGGTTCACTAAGTCCTTGTTGCCTCCTATTGCCCAAGATGTGGCCATGGGCGGTGTCGTTACTGAAGAGCAGGATATTAGTCGAGCTTAGTACCTAGACTTGGTCTATTCCTAGTCCATGACTCTTTATGACCCGATTCCTCAAGCTCCTCGCCCCAGCACTGACCCTGCCAAGCCATCAGCAGAAGTACCTGTTGATGGGATTGTTGGTTCAATATAGTCCCCATCCGCAATGAAACCTGCCAAGCAAACCCAAACTGCTACTCCTTCGACTCCCAAGGTTTCTGCTGAGGTCAATTCTATTCAAACTACTCAAACCTCAGGTAATAAAAAGAAAGGTAAAAATTGAAATAAAAAACCTAGAAACCAACAGGAGACCCGACAATCAAAAAATAATGACAACAACACAAGGAAAAGGAAGGCTAAATACCCTTGTTTATTATGTGGTGGTGACCACTTCTCAAAGGAGTGTCCCCGTTGGGACGAAATATCCCAGTTTTTGAAGTCTAATCCCGCACCTGCAGTACTTACGGATCCCTTTCCCTGTCAACAACAACTGGTATACCACATGTCGAACCAAGGTAACTCTAGTTCATCAAAGGAAATTCGTATGATGTCCTCAGATACCATCCATCTACAAACTCGAAGCCAAAATTATGATAAACCCGCAGATAAGCAAGAAGATCAATCTTCTTCAGGGAAAGCTCCCTCTACTAGTTCTACGGAATCCTCATCTACTATTCCCTTGTCTATCGAGAAGCCTACTCTCAACATGATTTTGCACCCACCTAATAGTACTCTTCAGAAGGCTGTCTTTAATCCCAATGCCCGAGATGCTCAATTCTATAATGTGGTTGAATATCTGGCTTAGGCACCTTGTGCGATGTCTACTTTAGAGGTACTCTAAAGTCGCCCTACACAGCGCAAGAACTTGTTGACCTCATTAAGAGCTGTGGACCCGGATAACACTAACTTGATTCACTTCAATGTTGAGAACTATAAAACTAGATTACCGCATAAACTTGAATTTTAGATCATTACGAAAGTAGTGGAAAGGAAGTCTTTTAGATGGTACTAGATGAAGGAGCTTCAACCTCAGTGTTATCTCTGACTTGTTGGAAAGCTCTTGGCTCTCCTGAGCTTATTACATCACCTACGACCCTTAAGGCCTTTGATGGACAAGGTTTCCAACCCCATGGCCTCATATCAGCCCTCGCGGTCGAGCTGGGGGGAAAAACCGTTTCCATCCAAGTAGAAGTGGTAGATTCCCCTCTAGATTATAACCCCCTTTTAGGAAGGAATTGGTTCTATGCCATGAATGTTGTTGCTTCAACAGTATTTCGAATGGCCCAATTCCCACATCTCGGGAGAATTGTTACCATTGACCAGCTTGATTTTTGTACACCGAATGTTACTACCTCCATGGCTAATAACATCCCCATGTTAGGCCAGTCCCCTCCTCCTTACCAGTCGATTGGGGTTGGTATGTTGAAGGATTCATCCCTTATGGGGATTTTTCCCTCTACTCCTCCTAGAACGGATACCGCGACAGTACATATGATCGCTTCATTTGATATTGAGCCCCAGAGCACAAATATTTTTGATTTCACCTCGTTGAGCCCGCACGAAGCTATGTATGACACCATTCAAACTTGATCCGATGATCACACTAATGACATCCATTTAGTGGCTTCGGATCCTTACCATTTACCGTATTGGTTAGAACCTTCTCTTCCGGTTCTAGATTATCTCTTCGAGACTTTTCCTTTCGACGAGTCCATTATAGAGATCATGAATACGGATGAGCCCGTTTGGGAGGATCGCCATCATAGATCCATGTTCCTCCCCAATACCAGTTTGGGAAGCCATGATTTTGCATCCTTATTTCCTACCTATATTGTCAACATTCCGCACAGTCCTATATTGTTGCAAGATACAGATTCTGAAGGAAACCTTTGCAACATTACTCAGACAAACCCAATTGACATATCAGCTAGGCCTGATGTTATTGAGCATGTTCATGTTGGGTGAAACTACTCCATAGATGAATCTAAAGCATATAAGGCACTTTTTAAGGAATTCCGTGATGTTTTTGCCTGGTCCTATGAAGAGATGTCGGGGATCGACCCTTCCATTGTGGTCCACGAGATTAAAACTTATCCCATGGCTAAACCTGTCAGGAAAAAACTTAGGCAAGTCCATCCTAGGAAGGCTGCAGCTATTAAAGCTAAGATTGAGAAACTTCTGAAAGCTGGTTTTATTTATCCTATACCTCTGATGGAGTGGGTATCAAAAGCTGTCCCTGTCAATAAAAATCAGGGCACCATTAGAGTCTGTATCGACTTTAGGGATTTAAATAAAGCTTGTCCCAAGAACAACTTTCCTACCACGCACATCGATCAGATTATTGACAATTGTGCTGGAAGTGTCATCTTTTTGTTCATGGATGGCTTCTCCAGCTACAATTAGATTGAGATATTGCCCGCCAATCAGCATAAGATGGCATTCATTTTCTCATGGGGAACCTTTGCATATAAGAAGTTACCTTTCGGCTTGAAAAATGCTGGAGCCACGTTCCATCATGCAATGTCCTATGCATTTCACAACATTAAACATATTGTTGAACCGTACCTTGACAACCTCCCTGCTCATTCACAGCGACGGGAGGACCATCTTGGTCATCTTAGAGACATATTCCTGAGATGCCGTCATTATAATATATGGCTCAATCCGCATAAATGTGTTTTTTTCATTGAGACAGGACGTCTTCTTGGCTTTGTGGTATCCAAAGATGGCATCCAAATCGATCCTTTGAACATTGCCGCTATCATTAATCTACCAGCCCCAACCAACATCCTTGAACTCCAAATTTTGCAAGGGAAGGTAAACTTTCTCCATCGTTTCGTGTGCAATTTCATTGAGAAAACGCACGGTTATATGTGTTTCCTCAAGAAGAACACTCCATTATTCTGGGATGACCAAGCCCAATGCACCTTTGATAGTCTTAATCTCGCTCTGACTTATTCACCCATGATACACCCCCCAGATTATTCAAAGGATTTTCTCTTGTATATTGCTACCTCCACTACTACCATCGCCACGGTTTTAGTGCAGGACAATATCCACGGTCAAGAGTATGTGATTTATTGAGCCAATAAGAATCTTATTGATTCTAAAACCCATTATTCACATGTGGAGAAGCTAGCTTTAGCCACGGTCATTGCTGTGCAAAAATTTCGTCACTACATTCTGCTTTGCACTACCACCGTATTGGCAGACCAGAACCCGATGTACTACATTCTAACTCATTAGGTACTTGGGGGAAAGTACTCCCATTGGATCATCATCCTTCAGGAGTTCGATCTTGAGTTGGCCAAGGCTACATCGAAGAAATCCTTGGTTTTTTTCGAGCTTATATATGACCTTCCCTATGCTACCATGGAATCTAAGCCAAGTGATTCATTTCCAGATGAATTCCTGTTCCTAATTAGCACGACTAATCCTTAGTCTGGAGATTTGCTGATTTATCTCTAGACCCAACATTTTCAGCCGCATCTATCTCGTGATGATCGTCGCTGCATTCATCACCACGTGAAATTCTACCTTATCCTGAACGATACCTTGTATAAACATGGGATTGACTCCATTCTCCGGCAATTCCTCACTCATGAGGAGGTTGAACATGTGTTGAATGATTGCCACTCTATAGCATGTGGCAGTCATTTATCTGGGATGGCTATGGACTAGAAAATCCTTCGCGCTGCCTATTTCTAGCCTTCTATCTTCAAAGACTGCCATGAGGCTATTAAGAAATGTCCTCCTTGCCAACATTTTTATCCCAAAAAGTGCACCCATCCTGCTCCGCTTCACCCCGTCATTACCGTTGGCCCTTTCACCAAATGGGGGATTGACTTCATGCATTGTAAACCTACCTCAGCCGAGGGGCATGGTTACATCATCGTAGCCATGGATTATTTCACAAAATGGGCTGAGTCCATGCCTACATATGCAGAAGATGGTAATATTGCCGCTCTCTTCTTGTTCAATCATATCATAGCTAGATTTGGAGTTCCACAGTCCATCGTCACTGATCACAGATCTCATTTCTGTAATCAAATGATGGAGGAATTGAGTACCAAGATAGGTTTTTGCCATGAAAACTCTATGTCGTATTATCCGCAAGATAATGGTCAGGTAGAGGCCATTAACAAAGTTTTGAAAACTATGCTTCATCGGATGGTTGGAGATCATAAATCCAATTGGCATCTTGTTATTTTTTCCACTCTTTGGGATTATCGGACTTCCATGAAAATAGATACTGGTTTCACTCCATTCCAGCTTATCTATGGACTTGAGGCTATCTTGCCAATCCAATGTCAGATTCCATCTTTACAACTCGCCGCCAAACTTCTCCTAGACACTTCCGTAGAGGAAGCAAGATTTGTGTACTTAAATAACCTTGATGAGACTCGTAGAGATGCTGCTTTGGATAATGAGGCACATAAGAAACGTGTTAAGGCACAGTATGATAAATCTTTCCAGCCTCGTGTTTTCAATGAGGGTGACCTAGTTTTGACTTATGATCAGAGATATGGCAAGCTAGGAAAGGGTAAGTTCGATTCCATGTGGTATGGCCCTTTCATTATTTCCAAGGTGTTAGAGAAAAGAGCCTATGAGTTAGTTGATTATGATGGGATCCCTTTGGGGCAACCTCACAATGGGTTGTACCTGAAAAGGTACTATGCCTAGGTCTTTTTGGATGGTATCTTGTATATATGTATATTGATTGACTTTCAGTGTGCTTTCAGTATTTTCAAGATGGTTTTGAGTTTTGGTGTCCGCATCTGTTTATACCATGTTTTGGTCATGCAGATGGCTTTCTATGGCTTCGCTAATGGTGCTTGCCGCCACACCTTGAATCTAGCCTTGGCTGCTTGGGTTCCCTATTCCCCAACTGAAGATTTGGTCAGTTCAGGAGTGGTTTGCTTAGGTCCCACTACTAATAACATCATCGAGTATGAAGCAGTCATCGGTATTCTAACTGAAGATGCCTCCCAGGATGGCCATGATCTAGTATTTTTGATGGACTCTCAGCTCATGGTTTGTCATTTAAACCATGTCTACACCATTAGGAACCCGGTGCTCCTCTGCCTCTTTCAAAGGGTACGTTTGTTAGAAAGATCATTTGAAACCATTACATATAGGCATATCCCTAGGGAACATAATGTAGTTGTTGATTCATTGGCTAATTACATCCTAGATTGGCATATTTCCCATTCATGACGTTAAAATCAAACATGGTTCATTGTAAATAAACATTTAAAGACACATAGAAATCATAGAAAATGCATTTTTTTCATTTGAAATGTATAAACACCATCTAAAAGTTTGTATATATATATATATATATGAAAAATTTTTGCAAAAATAGGTCCCAAGACCTCATCTGAAGCATGTAGGCTTTCAGGAAAAATCATCATACAAAAATCCTGAAGCTATCACCTTTCAGTATACATGTCTCATCCACTGGTGGTGCTCATGATAGCACATCACTACTCGAGCCACCCTGCATAGTAGCCTATTGAATCGGCCTGGTACTCCCACCGTAGATCTCTGATATCTAGTTGAGAGGTCATCTATGTCAGCATCTAGGATGTCTAGAGTCAACCTCTCTAGGTTCTCCTCCAACTCCCCAGTGATATCATCACCCTGTGGCACGAAGCAAGCTCCGACTCGCCTGTCTAATGGAGATGCTCCTCCGGGCCTTGCTGCTCCAACATCTGCATGAAGACGAATAGGTCTCATCACTTATCATAAAAAATATAAAACATAAAAACATTTTCCATCTTTAGGGTTTCTTGTTTCTTACCAATGTCACCCCACTGCCCTCCAGGTGGGAGTGGTAGGTCAGGATCACCTGTAAAATCTATGCCCGCATAGGCATAGTCCTCGACCATGAGCATCTGATCTTGCAACCATCTGAAGAACGCATCACTGAACTTCACTCTGCCCCTACCCGCTCCTGTGCGAGCCATGACCTGGACCCACCTCAGCATGCGAGGGTCCCATGCTCTCAAACTTCAAAAATTCACCTGGGGACTCATCTGGGGGACCTGCTCAAAGAAGAAACAAGCTAAAATGGAACCAAATCCAAATTGCTTGAGCTCTCCCTACCAACATTTAGTCAGTTGATCCTTGAAGATCAGAAGCAATGCTTCCGTCCAGTTGAACACCGTAGCTTCCATGGCCTCTAGGGCATACCGCATATGTGCCCTAGAATCCTAATGTACACCCTGGCTCCCTACCACCCTCTGCATGGTGAACAGAACAATCCGTAGAGCCCTGTCTATCACTGCCCTGATGGGGATTTACTTCCCCGATGTTCCTGTACCTAGTGCATAGTGTCGATCTATGAGCTCTCTGGTGGTAATGTCCCTGCCATGGGAACCTGTTAGTGAGATAGGAGCACCCCATCTCGATAGGCCAGTCAGGAAGTAGATGTCCTCTACCTCCACTATAAGTGTATGTGCCCCCACCTCGAAATACTACTATTCTAGATTCCACATTCTCAATATGTGTTCCAGTAGTCTCTCGTGGGACACCATGCTTGGTGTCCAGAAGAAATTTAAAATCCCACAGTTTCAAAGTGCGTCAATACAAACTGGATTCCTTTCAGCAGCAACATCTTCATCATCATGTGTTCTTTCCTTCCATATCACCATATTTTGGAAGCCTAGACCTGCCAAAAACATCAATGGTATGTATCAATATCATCCTTGAGTCATTGCAAATCAAAAGAATAAGTAAATTTTGTCTATATCATTGGTTGAACTTCTCCATGGTCGGCACCGCCTGTGCCCCATTAGAGACAAGTGGTGGCACTGCCTGTCCACCATATTCTTGGCTTGGTTCTCGGGTGGTACCACTTATCTCGCAAGGGGTAGCCACGGTGCCCGCAAATTGGATTTTAGGGCTTGCCAAATGGGCCTAAAACCCCACCAAATCCCAAAATAAAAGCTATGAAATGAAATGTAAGGGTCTTAGCTATTACCTGCAACTGATGAGACTGAAAATGAATGGTGGAAACTCCCGGTATCAGCTGTGGAAGATCTGGCTAAAGAATGTTCCAAGTGCTCTCTGCTAGAGGTAAATAGTGAAATGTTTGATTTTTTACTATTTACTTGCCTTATATAGACATTTTTGGGTCTGACTTAGTACAGTTTTGATATTACATCATGTCCTGGTCAAAATCTATTTTTCATAATCCCTTAATGTTGATTTTGGATGCATTTAACACTTGTTTATGAGTCGTCTGCAGGTTGACTTGAGTAAAATCTTTGGAAAGTTTGTTTATGGATTTTTTGTACTTTCACAAAATGAAAAAGGTCGTGGAGCATTTATTACGATACTTTGTCACACTCGTTAAAATCTAGAATCAAAGTTCTGAGTCTAGTTCAAGTTTCTTTCCAGGCTCGTAAAATACAACATTGTGTAAAGAAATGTCATGGAGTCTTCTTTTTACATCTTCTTTCAGACTCCTTAAACATGAAAAGATAGTCAAGTCCATTTACGAATCTTTCCAGGCTCGTAAAAAGTGACATTGTGTAAAGAAACTTCATGGAGTTCTCTTTAAACCCTTTTCAGGCTCCCTAAATACAAAAAGATTGTCGAACGATCTTGTCTTCTTCACGTTCGTTAAAGTATTTGAAGAGTCATCCGTCTGACGGTAGGTTATCTCTTTCTTGGTTCAGATAGGACTATTTACGAGAAAGGAACACTCTAGCCAATCATGACTAGAAAATTTCTCTAAGGTATGATTTTATACTTTTTCGGGCCTTAGACACTAAATCATACGAAAAAGGACCCCCATGGAGTCTTCTTCCGTATTCATTCAGACTCTCTAAACATGAACGATACCGAGTTTTCTTTCAGTGGACTCGTTAAAATTAAACATTGAGAGGCCCGTTTTGGGAATGAACCCCTCCTCTCTCAGGTTTGAAAAACATATGAGACTGGACTTGTCTTCTGACAAGCTATATCGAGTGTTTGTTACCCTCTTTGAACTCGTAAAACCGAAAAGAGGCACTCATCGATCATGATAGGGAAAATGGGAAAGGGAATCATTTTGCAAATAATGGCAGTTGTTTGTCATTACCTTTGAACATGGCACTTGTCTGCACAATCATGTCAGTCAATTGGGTATTCAGCTGATCTCCGTGAAGATCCACTTTCATGAGTCATGCCAATCCTTTGAGTCTTTCAAAAGAATGCATTGTCCACTGTCGCATTGTGTGTCTGTCCTGTCTAGTCATGCTGCCAAGTCATTTTGTCATGCCGCCCGATGTTCAAAGGGGATCTGAAGAAGTATTACCTTTGCAGTATACACAGCCTTTGTGTCAGTATCTTTGATTCAATCATATGGTTACTACATTCACATCATTCCAGAACTTACTACATTCACATCATTCCAGAACTATGTTCCGAGTTTCGTGTCGTCGATGTGGGACTCATCATGGTCCTCCTTCGACGAGACTATTCCCGTCGACATCAGCTCATCATCTGAGAAATAGTCTTAGAAACAATATTTAGTACCTTAAGATCTGTATGCCTTAATGACAAATTCTCTCACTCTCGACATAGGTTCACATCATTGACCTTTGATTGATAGAATCGACTGGGTGTTCGACATCAGGACATCTATTCACACTCGGTAGGTTGTACTAGAGTGCCTTGGGAATCATTGACATTAATGGTGATCTCCCTCGCACTTGTTAACGGTTCACATTATTAACCGGTAATCAAGTGGTTTCTACCATGTTTGACTTCAGATCATTGTAATCACATGGATAGAATCGTACTTTGTGGAAGATGAGACGAAGACCCTAGGCATTTGTTTAAAAGCACTAATTTCTTTTTCCCCAGGTTGCGATAGAGTTTTGTATACCTAGCATGGATTCACATTTGTATGGTCGTGGATATGCTCAAATTTGCATTTGCATGACATAGATCTACATTGTATGTCTAGGAGCTATGTCCAAGTTTGAGTCCTCTATCACATGGATCTACATTGTATTCTAGTAGCCATGCTTGTTTATTCCACTCATGGATCTGCCTTGTATTGGTCTGCATCTATGAGTTTGGTTACTTTTGTCTATAAGTCAACATACTAATGTACTACAGATGCCTACTTGACTGCATACTCCGATCGAGCCAACATTTTCATCTCTTGGAAACGACTTGTTCTCAAAGCTCTCATTTATATCACTCTAAGACTCATGCTTTGGGGGGCATCCTGTTATACCACAATCCTATCACCATCATGTGATAAGACCTTTGACATACCTACTTGCCCTGAATCCCAGCTTCTGGAATGAAGACTAAATGGTTTTTTATCATTATGTCATACAAATTCCTAGCATCGCTCATGCCCCTTTATCTAGGAGCGGTACCCCTGTTCACACCGCTTTTCATCGATTGTCCACAAGCGATGCCACTGTTTGTCACCCTTGGTCCATAGGTGGTTATTACCAGAACCGCTCTATCATAGAAGGAGAAGCACGATACCCTGGGTAAAAAGGGAAAAAGAGAAGCTTCTTGAGGCTTCTAGATGATAAGCCTCGAGACATCCCTTATCCCTACTATTGTGGGTTGGTTGAGCTCGAGATCCCTCATCCTAGGATCTTAGAGGTCACCTCACCCACTAATTTCTCAACCATCTCTATCCATTAAATCCCTATATATATGAGCTCATAGCCATGGTTGAGGATAGAACATTGAAGGTATTGTTATGATGTTGGACTGATTCTTGGCCCAAGATCATTTGGAGAGAGCATAGAGAGCTAGAGTCGAAGCTTTAGGGGATGAAGAGCTGGTTTCATGGAGATGCATGTCAACACTAAGGCTTGGTTGTAAACTTCTTCATATTTCTAATGCAAGTTTTTTTTTCCCATATATATTGTTGATGTTTGATTTCATATATATATTGCTAGATTCCTTAGTCACTAGCATAGATTAGTAGATCATATTCTGGCTGCTTTGATCTGTTTCATGTTGAACTCTTTTGTAGGTACACAGGTGAATTATCAAAGCCTTGCATTCCAGATATCTACAGTGTCTAGGGAGAGTTATCAATCTCTGTGATCTATTTGTTTTGGATCTGAACCATTCAGACCAGCAGAACACCTTGCTGTTCGCAGGAGGTGAAATATTCCTATCAACAAAAATGGCTCGGATAACTCCTTTCTAAGAAACCCAAAAGAGAAACAAAACCATGAAAAAATCTATGAAGGATGGACTAAATTCCAACTAGTCCAAAAAATCCCTATGCCCTAAACAAGTTCATGTTCTACCAGCTATGGCATGAGAATAGTTGTGAGGCCAAGCTCACCTTAAAAATAAATCATAATGGCTTTTGGTTTTCATAAATCCAATACAAATTTAACCTAAGCTATGACAATGGTACCGCGAACAAACGTTCTACTAGCTATGGAGGCTGCAGAACATATAGGGGAAGATTTGAAAATCCTAACTCAAAATGGACAACTCTACGGCATGTTCACTCAAGATTCCACCATATATAAAAAAATCAATCTTTAGAAAAACCAAAAGAGTACATAAGGCAATGCGTCTGTTAGCACTTGTGCTAAATTTTCAATATTTCTACACAACGCATTTGTAATAATTCCCCTTCAAAGGTCCATACCAGTGAAAAATGAGGGGTAGGGCCAAAAACTTTCATGTCTTATGACCTAGAGGTATGCAAGAAAGGGTTTGAAGTTGCTTGGGAGGCTTATTCCTAAGACTGAATGTCAGAATAGTCAAAAAATCCTTTAGCACAACCTTGGAAATGTGCCCAAGTAAGAAAAATTCGATCAAGGTTAATAGAGGACCAGAATGGGCCGACCGGATGCATCACAAATAAGATCAAAGGACCAAAAATTGTTTCCTCTAGGGAGAATCAAGAGTAGAAGTGTGGAAGCGGTAAAAATTTGGCTATGAAAAGTGGAATCCCAACTTCCACCTTTCGCGATCCGGTACTGACGATTTAGAGCACTTCCACAAAAATCAACGGTCCGAAAAAGAGCAGAGGGGCAGAGATCGGAATTCAAAAACATAATAATTTTCCCGTAAAAGGTTGATCTTTTTCCTTCTGCGATCTGCCAGATCGACGGTCCAGAGAACTCTAGCCAAGGATCAATGGCTCGGAAAAGAATAGAAAGGGAGAAAATTGAAAAATGGAAATACAAATAATTTGGTCATCAAAGGTTGAAGTCCCAATTTATGTAATCCGAAAGATCCACAGTTCATAGAGATACCACACAAATCAAAGGTGTGGAAAGAAAAGGCAGAGGTGGAAAGAGGGGAGCAGAAAGATCAAAATCAAACTTTGCAGAAAGTTCAAATCCTGATTTCTGACTTTTGTGATCTGCCAGATCCACGGCTCAGATTTCTTCCACCCAGATCAACAGTGCAGAAGGAAAAAAGGGTGAAAAGGGAAAAGAAGTTTGATCTCGAGAATTAGAATCTCGATTTCTGATTTTTGTGATTAGGATCCGACTGTTCAGAGAGCTCCTGCACAGATCAATGGTGCGGAAAGAAAAGGTGGAAGAGGGAAGCTGGGAATGGAAAGATCAAAATCAAACATGACAGAAATTTCAAATCCTGATTTTTGCCTTCCGCGGTCTGCCAGATCTACAACTCAGATTTCTTCCGCCCAGATCAACAGTCCGGAAAGGAGGAGAAAGGGGGAAGTTGGAAACATAAGAATTTGGCTATAAAATGCAGAGATCCTAGTTTCTTCTTTCTTCTAGCTTGCAGCTTGATCTCAGATCAACGGTTGGTAAATTTTATGGTGAAGAATGACGGTGTGGAAAAAGGCAACATGCACACAAGATAAGTGGCTCTCCATATTTGCAAAACCGTTTAAAGGGTCTACTGGTTTCAACAGCTCAGATCAAGATTGATCTAGATCCACGGTCGAGAAAATTTCTGCTAGTTCAAAGTGTCATTGATTTGACTCTCTAGAACTCAGCAAAATTTTACAAAGCATGCAAGTTCAGACACATGCTTCCAAATCCTTGTTTTGGCTAAAAGATCAACAGTCCACAATGATTTTGTTGGTTAAATATGCAGAGATAGAGAATAGCTATTGCATATCGTTGAAGGTGCTTTGAGTCGTCATTTTCATCTTGCAAGTGTGGTTTCCAAGAGTTAAATTTCCCATTTTTTTTCCATTATGCACGCCCCAGCATGCTTTCCTATTTTGGTTTTGTGATCATGGCGAATTTGCCAAATCATAGTCTGTTAGGATTTTATGTGTGCGGGTTTGATTCCCAATTTTGTTTAACTCAATTTGGCTATGTTTCGAGGTTGGCCTCGGTTTCCTATTTACATTATAAATATACCCTTGAAAGAGGAATAATGGTTGGTAGTTGTTGTTCGAAATTCATTTTTTGAATCGTGAGCGCTTGGTTTTACAGCTCTGTAACTTTCCTTAGGAGCATTAATGAAAGCATAGCTTGAACATCTGGTATTTATCATGGTGTTAACTGTTTAGTCTGTTTTTCCTTTGTAAACTTATTTTTCATGTCCATGCATCTTCTGCTAATGCATTTCTAGTTGTATGTGAGGAATTTTCTCTCAGTTAAGAACTATTTGCATCAGATCATGCATTTTTTATGTGTTTCTGGTAAATGTTTTGGAATTCATCTTCTATGCTCCATTGCAGTTACCATCCTTTGTTGATTATTATGCTAAAGGGTTTTTTAGGAGATTCATCCACAGATAGGTGCCTCATGTTACATCGGGCTTCTTCTCATTTCCCCCTGCCATCTCTTCAAAGATATTTTGCTGAACATTGATGCCTATTTTTCCTCAGGTTAGGAAGGTTGTTGTTGGTTATTATTTGTTGTAAGTCCCTGGATGTTTCAGGTTTTGACTCCATTTCCCAATGGTGGTGTCCATCTGTCTATTTGACACTCCTTTAAACCTCAAAAACTTGTTTCCCATCATAATCTAGCCTTCTCACTACTTGCTTAAATCCAAATGTATATGTGAATAACCCTATGACATAGAGAGAGCCCTCTCTGACTGTAAGTCTAGACTACAGTCTAAATATTGGTTTGAAATGGTTACCCCTATGACTTCCTACCGCAACCATAGGAAAATTATAGGGTGATAACATCTTGGCACCATTTCCGGGGAGTAATCACTATTATCTCCTTGGGAAAATGACATTTTCCTAGTTCTACGACCTGGTTGAGAAGTCGTTCATAGACACATGCTAGTTATATATGCTCTAGAGACTCCACCCAAAGCATTTGGAAGGTGACTCCACTGAGAATACCGAAAACCCAAAAGCTGCAAATATTTTCATAATTTTCTATGGAAACTCTACTGGGGAAATGAGCTAAACATAAAGACATGGAAAGGTATGGTAAAAGGAAAAATAATGAACTCAAGGGTGCATCTTCTCCAAGGTACCTTATCCTTTCTCGTAATTTTTTTCTATCATTTCCTAAGCTTGTCAAATAAATTTCCCATGGTTTGTTGCACTCAAAACAAGGCCATGGACCTACCCCTATACATCCTTCTTTAAGAACTGAAGGTATCTATTCATCTTGTACATATGATTTTGACCAAGATCCTTCAGTCAAGCCACATAAGAACAATGATCATCCCTGTAAAACTAATGGTGCTATTGTTGATACCGCACCCTTTTTTGAGTCTCTAGGGAAGGATATCCAACCCTTTTCTGATCGAGAGTGCCACTTATTTCCCTCTGAATCATCCTCATTAAGCTCCACTGCCACAGAGTAGCTTTTTTCCCTATCCCTGTCTCCCACCACTTTAGATCTTAAGCAGCCTTCATCATCCAGTTTCATAGCCCCTCACAGCTATGTAGTTCCTCGCAACACATTGATTCCATCTATCACACCTACTTCAATTCCTCTTGCAAACCCTACTATAATACCAGGAAAGGGTAAAAGTTTTTCCCCCATACTTATCCTTGTTTTTCTTCATGAACCCTCCCAGGGATATGCCCAAAAACTCAAACAGTTTAAGGGGGAGAGGGGATATTTATCCGAAGAATACTTGGGATGGTTTTCAAATTGGATATCTTGGAGGAAATAGACCATGAGGATATTAAAGTCAGGTTGTTTTACCAAATCCTTTCCGGAGAAGCAAGAAAATGGTTCACAAATCTTCCTGACAACTCCATTCTAGACTATCAATCTTTTGAACATTCTTTCAAAGACAAATGGGAAAAAAATAAAAACCCTAGGGAGTGTTTGTCCCAATTCCATTCCATGAAGAGGGGGGGGATTGAATCTGTCCATGATTTTTCTGGCAGGTTTATGAAAGTATATAATGTCATCCCTACCCAGTTCAAACCTCCCCCTGATTCTGCCCAACTCCAATACGTTGAAGATTTTGATAGTGATTTTACCTTATGGATAATTGAAAGAAGATCTACCTCCCTGGCCAATATGATGAAGGATTCTATATAGGTAGAAATAATCTTGACTGCTGCTAAAGAGAAAAGGAGAGAATAGTGATAAAGAAGGAAGGATAAATAACCTAAACATCCTTCTTCCTCTGACTCACAAGAGGCCAGAATGGACATGATGATGAAAATCATGGGAAATTTGATGGAGATACTTGCTATGGACAGTAGACCACCTCCCAAAGGAAATCAAGAGCAACATAATAGAAAC
Organism: Pseudotsuga menziesii; assembly: GCA_001517045.1. Classification (NCBI taxonomy): domain Eukaryota; kingdom Viridiplantae; phylum Streptophyta; class Pinopsida; order Pinales; family Pinaceae; genus Pseudotsuga; species Pseudotsuga menziesii. The sequence goes on from LPNX011151314.1 coordinate 456,399, forward strand.
CAGAACTTTAGAATACCCCTTCTTCCTCCAAGAAATCAAAGGATTCCTAAGGACCACAAATTAGGCCACCTTCCCTGGATAATTATATTACTGAGGAGAGAGGATAAGATCCAATGGAAAATCAAAATCATCACTTTGATTATATTGATTTTAGGATATACCTTGATGAAGAAGGAGACAAATTTTTTTCTGAAGAAGAGGCTTCCCTATTCAATTAGTAGTTACCCTTTCGCAGCTGCAATTTCTTCAAAGACATAATATACTTACTAAAGAAGACAATCATTATAATGAGAGTAACTATTTGCCATGTTGTTATGACTCATTCAAGTTTCTGAGACAAAAATTAAGATCCTCTAAGAAAACACATAAACTTGAGGATATGAATAATGCTATGGAATTTGCTAGAGTGGACAATTAGAAGGGTTAACAAGCAGAATTTGCTTTGCATTCCAATCTTTATTTTTATAAGTAGGAAGATGATCAACCTAGCATTGTACAGGAGGAGTATTATAATTTGTTTGATGAGAAATTACCTCGGCCTATTATGAACTTTGTCTGTGATGTTTTTAAATAAATATTCAGTTCACCTATATATTATGAATATGAGGATGGATACTTGGAAGACAAGGGCCCTAAATGGGATGTCTCTTCATGTTCTTCAGATTCAAAATATTCATGCCAAGAAGAGTCTATTTCACTTGATTTTATTGAAGATATTCCCTATGAATTGCATGAAAAGATTCAAGTTTTAAATTATGGCATTTTCAATGAAATAGTTGATGTCTCATGTACACGTTGTCATGAGCATTCCTTGCATGACTATTTTGAAGAGAAGCTTGACACTATGTAGGTGGAATTACAATTTGAGTAGCATTATTGGGGCAAGCAGATAACAAAAAAAATTTAAGGTTTTCATGATCCAGTAGCTGGACATGTGGATAAGCTTTGCAATGGGAATGGTGGGTTGTGTGTTTGCAGCAAAGATCATATCTCTCATCATAACATTTTTCCATTAAGTTTTTCATGTTTGATCAAGCATGATGAAGAAGCCCAATCATTAGATCATTTTCATGAATGGATTCACTAGAGGTCAGAATTTACTTGACTGGCATTGATGATCAGTAAGTAGGGCAGAAAGGTGTGAATAAGCTCGACGTGGTGAGCATTTCCTTTAGCAAGTTTCCAGTTTGTTTTCAGTATTTGTTTAGTTTTTTTTTTTTCGAGCATGTTTCAAGAAATCTTGAGACCAGTGTGGTCTACGTGGTTCTTTTCCATCTCATAGGCAGGATAGGATCCCCGAGTTGGATCCGTTGTTAGCACTTGTGCTAAATTTTGAAGATTTCTATACAATGCATCTACAATAATTCCCCTTCAAAGGTCTAGACTAGTGAAAAATGAAGGGTAGGGTCTAAAACTTTCATGTCCTATGACCTAGAGGTATGCAAGAAAGGGTTTGAAGTTGCTTGGGAGGCTTATTCCTAAGCTTGGATGTCAAAACAGTCAAAAATTCCTTCAGCGCGACCTTAGAAATGTGCCCAAGTAAGAAAAATTTGATCAAGGTTAATAGAGGACCAGAATGGATGGACCGGATGCATCACATATAAGATCAAATGGCCAAAAATCATTTTTTCCAGGGAGAACCAAGAGCAGAAGTGCGGAAGAGGTTAAAATTTGGTTATGAAAAGTGGAATCCCAACTTCTTCCTTCTGGGATTTAGGATCCGACGGTTCAGAGTGCTTCTACAAAAATCAATGGCCTGGAAAAGAGAAAAGGGATGTATATTGAAAATCAGAAACATAAGAATTTTCCTGTAAAAGGTTGAGCTTCCGCCTTCCTCGATCCTCCAGATTGACAGTCCAGAGCACTCCCACCAAGGATCAACAACTCGAAAAAGAACAGAAAGGGCAGAAAATGGAAAATGGAAATACAAATAATTTGGTCGTGAAAGGTTTAAGTCCCAATTTCCGTGATCCACAAGATCTACGGTTCATATAGATCCCACACAAATCGACGGCATAGAAAGAAAAGGCGGAGGCAGAAAGCTGGGAGCGAAAAGATAAAAATTGAACTTTGCAGAAAGTTCAAATCTCAATTTTTGCCTCCCGCAATCCACCAAATCCACAGCTCAAATTGCTTTCACCCAGATCAACAGTGTGGAAAGAAAAAAGGGCAAAAAAGGAAAAGAAGTTTGATATGGAGAATAAGAATCCTGATTTTTTTATTTTCGTGATCAGGATCCGACGGTTCAGAGAGCTCCCGCATAGATCAACGGTGTGAAAAGAAAAGGTGAAAGTGGGAAGGCAGGAGCGAAAATATCAAAATCAAACTTCGCAAAAAGTTCAAATCCCGATTTCTGCCTTCCGCGATCCGCCAGATCTACGACTCATATCGCTTCCACCCATATCAATGGTCCGGAAAGGAGGAGAAAGGTGGAAGTCAGAAACATAAGGATTTGGCCATAAAATACAGAGATCCTGATTTTCACTTTCTGCCAACTCACATCTTGATCTTAGATCAACGACTGGGAAATTTTGTGGCGAAGATCGACAGTGCAGGAAAAGGCAACATGCACATGAGATAAGTGGCTTTCAAGATTTGTAAAATTGTTTAAAGGGTCTGCAAGTTTCAATGTCTCAGATAAAGATTGATATAGATCCATGATTGAGGAAAATTCTACTAGTTAAAAGTGTTGTTGATTCAACTCTTCAGAAATGGGTGAAATTTTATAGAGTAGGAAAGTTCAAATAGGTGCTTCGAGAAGGCTTGTTTTGGAAAAAAGATCAACGCTCCATGATAATTTTGCTAGTTAAAGATGCAGAGAAGGAGAATAGTTGTTGTTGACCATCGAAGGTGCTTTGAGCCATCATTTTCATCTTGCAAGCCTGGTTTCTAGGTGTTCAATTTCCCATTTTTTTCCATCATGCATGCCCCAGCATGCTTTCCTATTTTGGTTTTGTGATCATGGCGAATCTGCCAGATCATAGTCTATTAGGATTTTATGTGTGCAGGTTTGATTCCTAATTTTGTTTAACTGAATTTGGATATGTTTCAAGGTTGGTCTCAGGAGCCTATTTACATTATAAATATACCCTCGAAAGAGGAAGAATGGTTGGTGGTTTTTGTTCGACATTCATTTTTTGAAGCCTGGGCGCTTGGTTTTATAGATCTGTAACTGTCCTTGGGAGAATTAATGAAAGCATAGCTTGAACGTATGAGATTCATCACGTTGTTCATTGTTCATTCTATTTTTCCTTTGTAGACTTCATTTTCATATATGTGCATCTTCTTCTAATGCATTTCTAGCTGTATGTTAGGAATTCGCTCCTTGTTAAGCACTCTTTGCATCAGATCATGCATTTGTTTATGTGTCTGGTAAATGCTTTGGAATTCATCTTCTATGCTCCATTGTAGTTACCAGCCTTTGTTGTTTATTCTGCTAAAGGTTTTTTGAGGAGATTCATCCACATATAGGTGCCTCTTGTTACATCAAGCTTCTTCTCATTTCCCCCTACCATCTCTTCAAAGATATTTTGTTGAATATCGATGCCTATTTTGCCTCAGGATAGGAAGGTTATTGCTGGTTATTATTTGTTGTAAGTCCCTGGATGTTTCAGGTTTTAACTCCATTTCCCAATCATTTTTGTATGTATGTCTGTCTGACACTCCTTTAAACCTGAAAAAACTTGTTTCCCGTTAGAATCTATCCTTCTGATTGCTGATTGCTTTCTTAAATCCAAATGTATATGTGAATAACCCTATGACATAGAGAGAGCCCTCTCTGACTATAAGGATAGAATACAGTCTAAATATTGGTTTGAAATGGTTACCCCTGTGACTTCCTACCACAACCATAGGAAACTTACAGGGTGATAACATCGCCTACCTGTCAACTATCGAATGGTTGCAGGATAGGCTGGATGGAACGACTCCAAATGTATTTCCTTGACTGGATGCTACAACAAACGACGTTTTCACTAGATAAAAAAACCAAATGAAACCATCTATTTATATAGAAAAACTAACAAATGTGTCTTAATGCGGACGCTGGGTTATTGAATGCAGTGGTTAAAAAAATTGAAAATGGTGGTTGGTGCAAAACTTTGGCAAATCATCGTTAAAAGAAAAGCAATGTCGACAGTGTCAGTGATACTCTTGAAAACCTTCTGATACTATTGACAATGCTTGGTGTGTTCTTGCAACTGTTTCAACGAAAAATATTAAGTATTCCTTGACCGTGTCGACGAGAACTCACAAAATTCCTCTGAGTGGTTTTTTTAACGCTTATTTCACTGTGGATGCAACTGTATTGATGAAAATCCTGAGTTACCCTGAATAATGGGAAACCTTTAATCATCAGCAACATTTACTGATCTCTTTGATTGTTTCCATGGTGACTCATGAGTTACTCCCAACAATGTCGGCGTGTTTTGTTGAGTTACGCCGAAACGGCGGGTGCGAAAGCTTCCTTTACCCAACCGACCGTTTTGGAGAGACTAGCCTTGTTACCCCGACATGTCAGAAAAACTAGCCAAGTTGCTTCGATATGTCGGAGGAAAAAGGTAAGTTTTTTACTTAGCCAAAATTTCTTATGTTCAAACCTCTAGGGGAAGTAGTTGCAACAGCAATAAGACCTTATCCCAAATTCCACTTCCTGGAGCTTGAAATTCCACATTTGTCTATTTTTAGGGTTTTCCATAACTTCTTCGATTCTAACCCAATCGCCTTCAAATTTTGCTACAGTGTTCGTTTCCAAATTATGCTTCATTATGCCTCTCAGACAAATTTTCCCATTCTTTCACCCTGTTTCTGAAATTCACATTTTTTGTTTCCTTGTCCCTTAGAAAGTGTCCAAAACCTAGTCAAACCTCAATTACCCACCCGAGTTTTTTCCAAATCAAAATTTTCCTTTTCTAAAACCCTCTTTGTTTTTGTTTTTCTACCCATTTCCACAAAAAAAAAATCATGCTTATGGTTGTCACCCGTGCAGGAAAAAATAGACAAATGGAAGAAGAACTTGCTTCCCTCAAGACAAAATTTGAAGATCTGGATCAAAAATTTATCGGTCTCCATCTTCAGCATTCAACCATGAGCAAAATACGATAGCCTGAGTCTTCTGCAGACACGGGGTTCTCTTCTTCTAGCAAGTTTCGTGGGTCAAAGCTTGATTTTCCTCGCTTTAATGTGATGATCTGACTGGATGGATTTACAAGGAAGAACAATATTTCAATCTGCATAATAATTTTGATGTCAATAAATTCCACTTGCATCCTTTCATTTGGAACATGAATCCCTTCAATGGTTTCGTTGGTACATCAAGGTTCACACAGAGCCAAACTTGACAGATTTTTGCCAACTCCTTTTGCAACGATTTGGCCCTAGTGCTTTTGATGACTTCACAGAGAACTCACCAAGCTTCTGCAAACTGACATGGTGAGGGAGTATCAGACAAAATTTGAGAAACTGGCCAATCACATAGAAGGATTTCCCGATGCATTCTACAGGAGTTGTTTTATCAGTGGTTTGAAGGATGCAATCCGGTGTGAGGTTAAAATGTTCAATCCCAACATAAGAATGGAATCCCTAGGGTTGGCTAAGTTGGTGGAGGACCAGATCATGAGTCAACAATGCTCAAAATCCACTTTTGTTCCATTCAGAAATATGGTTCCCCAAAGACCTCTGATTCTGCTAGCTCCTAGAACCACTCCGATCAAGCATTTGTCTGAAGCTGAGATGCGGGCATGTAGGGGAAAATGTATTTGCTATAATTGTGATGAGGAATTCACCCGGGGACATCTATGTGCTAAGAAAAAGCTCTATCTCTTGGATTTGGATTCTCCTCCTACACCTGAAATTTTTTATGATGCTCAATATCCAGTAGATGCGGAGGGTGACATTTAGGAACTACCTATTGACCTTCCTTCTCAAGACGACCAACCAGAGATATATATCCATGCATTAGCCATAGTCACTACCCCACAAACCAAGCGGGTTAGAGGTTTCTTCAAAAAACTCCCTCTTACAATACTCATTGATTCTGGTAGCACTCATAACTTCATTGTCCCCAGGATCGCCAAACAAACTGATTGTTTTGTTCATCCTTGCTCCATCTTTGAAGTCATGATTGCCAATGGGGGAACCTTACCTTGCAAAGGGAAGTGTCATGATGTGTGAATCTCTATTGGGGATTATAACTTGCACTTTGACATGTTTTTCTTCCCCTTAGGAAAATGTGATGGCACTCAATGGTTACGCACACTTGGACCCATTTTATGGGATTTTGTTGAACTTTGGATGCAATATTCAGTCAATGGGAAAAAACACACATTGAGGGGATTACAACCAGGGTCTCTTGACATCATCATTTTGCATTGCATGGAAAATATCCTTAAGAAGATTCTGCATGGTGTCATCACTTAGCTCCATTTCATTCAAATGCAACCTTCAATGGTCTCAACTACTCCCTTAGATCTACAACAAATTTTGGATCGATATGCATGTGTTTTTGCTGAGCAGGTGGGATTGCCACCTTCAATACTAGAGGACCATCGTATTCTACTTCTTCCTAGAAGCATCCCTCCCAACATTAGGCCTTATCGCTACCCGTTTCACCACAAAATAGAGATTGAGATGCTTGTATGGGACTTACTGAAGCAAGGTGTTATTTTCCCTAGTACCAGTTCCTTCTCTTCATCAATTCTTCTTGTCCGAAAAAAATGGGTCATGGCACCTCTGCATTGAATTTCGTGCACTTAATCACATCACAATCAATGATAATTTTCCAATTCCTGTTACAGATGAGATTCTTGATGAGCTCCATGGTGCTCATGTTTTCTCCAACTTGGATCTTCGTTCTAGGTATCACCAAATTCGGGTTCATGAGGATGATATCCCTAAAATAGCTTTCCGCACACATGATGGCCACTATGAATTTTTGGTCATGCCATTTTGCCTCAAAAATTATCTTTCCACATTCCAAGAATTGGTGAATAAAATATTTTGGCCCTACTTGTGAAACTTAATTTTGGTCTTCTTTGATGATATCCTCATCTATAATAAAACATGGGTTGAGCATCTCCAACATTTGGATCTTGTACTACAACTTTTCTTTGATCATCATCTCTATGCCAAACAATCTAAATCTATTTTTGGGTAGAAGGAAGTAGAGTATCTCGGGCATATTGTTTCAGCACAAGGGGTTCACATCTATCCTACCAAAATCGATGCCATGAAAAATTGGCCGCCTCCTCAGATCGCAAAGATTCTTCGTGGGATTTTGGGACTGACTCGCTATTACCGCAAGTTTGTCAAGGATTATGGGAGGATTGCATCTCCATTAAAAACCTATACTGAAAAAGGATTATTTTACATGGACACCTACTGCTAAGTGTGCATTTGACAAACTGAAACAAGCTATGTGTACCACACCTGTTCTAGCTATGCCTGATTTTTCCAAGCCCTTCACTATTGAGAGTGATGCTTGCGACAATGGACTTGGTGATTTCCTCCTTCAAGATGAACATCCCATTTCGTTCACCAGCAAATCCCTTTCTGGTAAGAATTTATCCGCCTCTACATATGAGAAGGAAATGATGGCTATTTTGCATGTAGTACAAAAGTGGCATCCATACCTCTTAGGGAATCATTTCTACATCAAGACTGATCACCAAAGTCTGAAATATTTCTTGGAACAATGGGTCTCATCCCCAACACAACAAAAACGGGTTAGCAAACTCATGGGTTATGACTATGAGATCACTTACAAGAAGGGTAAGTACAATTGTGTGGTGGGTTCTCTTTCCCTCACACTTGATGACCATGCTTCTCTTTCAGTTATTTCTATGCCTATTCCAAATTAGTTACAATCTATTAAGCAAGTCTATGTCAATGACTCTTCCTTATCTAAAATCATCCAACATTTTTCCAGTAATCCTTTTGTTGTACCACATTACTCTTAGGATGGCTCTTCTCTAAGATATAAGGGTTTTCTGGTGCTTCCCCAGAGCACAGATCTTCACCAGGATGTCTTCTATGGACTCCATGCTTCTCCATCGACAGGGCACTCTGGGTTCCTCAAAACATATGAGCGGGCATGACGTGGTTGTCGAATGTGATACCTGTCAATTCCACAAGGGTGGAACTACACTCCTCCCCATCTTACTCGAACCCTTTCCCATCCCTACAAGGATTTGGATAGATATTGCAATGGATTTCATTGAAGGGCTCCTAAAATCTAGAGGGAAGACCGTAATCTTGGTTGTGGTTGATTGACTCTGCAAATATAGTCATTTTTTTCTCTCAGCCATCCATATATCACCCCCTCGGTCGCACAAATTTTCATGGACCAGATATTTCGTCTTCATGGAATCCCTTCTTCCATTGTTTCAGCTCGCGACACAACTTTCACAAGTCATTTTTGGACCGAACACTTTCGCCTCACTGGCACCAAAATGAATATGAGTTCGAGATATCACCCACAAACAGATGGTCAGACTGAAGTCATCAACAAATTTTTGGAAACTTATCTTCGTTGCTTCACCTCTGAACAACAAAATCAGTGGGCAAAGTGGCTCCCTCTTGTTGAATGGTGGGACAATACTTCCTACCATAATGCATCTAAAATGGCTCCATAAGAAGCAGTTTATGGTTAGGAACCGCTAGTGCTCCTTCCATACACCCCCAATAGTTCACCAGTTCAAGCAGTTGACATGGTTCTTCGAAACCGAGATTAGATTCTTCAAATTCTATAGGACAATCTTCACATGGAAAGAAATCGCATGAAACAACAGGCCGATCAGAATCTTTCTGAGTGCACCTTTCAAGTCGGTGATATTGTTTTTCTTCATCTGCAACCTTACAAGCAATCCTCCCTTAAACTCAAAGGGCATTAGAAGCTGGCTCCAAAGTTCTATGGGCCATATAAGGTTCTTCAGAAGATTGGGTCTGTTTCTTATAAATTGGAACTTCCTCCTTCTTCTCGCATTCACCCAGTATTTCATATCTCTTGTCTCAAGAAAGTGATCGGCACCAACATTAGAGCACAAACTATTTTACCAGAACCGGATAAGGAATGATCCATCATTTTGGAACTGGAGGCCATCCTCAATAAGCTCACTTGTCACCTTTGCTCTCGGTCCATCATAGAGGTCTTAATTCAGTGGCACGACATGCAACCATAGGATTCTACATGGGAACCACTCCTTCATATTCAACAATAGCTTCCACATCTAAAGCTTTGAGGACAAAGCTTTTCTAAGAGGGAGGGGATGTTAAGAACCTACGTCAACCCTCCTCTTTATTTTGTTAGTATATTTTGTTGGACGCATATGCTTTGTAATTCATCCCATTAGTATGTTGTATTATCTCACATTCATGGGGAGTAAGTAATAGTTGTTAAGCCATCTAGTTAATATGTTGCATTATCCCACATTCACGGGGAATAATATTTGTTTAGATTAAACTTAGTATATAAGTACGTGTTGAGGCTAATGAAGGAATCCAAGAGTTATTTTGTATTGAGCTTGCTTAAAGGAGGTTGCACCCTCGAAGTGGCCTGCGATTAATAAAATCTATTTTGTGCTCCATTATTTATGTTATATCATGTATTCTCGTTGTTTATAGCAAGAGGTTCTTCACACAATGAAGTGTTGGAATATATTTCAGAGTGGTGTGTTCTGAACTAGTAGATGGTAGCTAGTGCTTAGTCTTAAAGTTTTAATGTATTGTCATTGATGGCAATATACTATAAAGAGAAGGGGAACTGATGTCAAATGGATGTGGCAATCTACTGAAAAAGAGGCAGGCATGCAGGTATCAATGGAGAAAATCGAACAGTGGGAGGTGCTAGAAATTCAGACTAAATCGGAAATCGGAAAAACTCTTAATCCTGTTGAGTGGGTGGGAAAAACTCTTAATCGGAAATCGAAAGATATTTACATCGGAAGCTGAATGACTTTCCCAGCCGCAATGGCGGAAAAGCAAAGGTTAAAGACATGTGACTAAAAGACTGATAAGCATTGGCAGTCGGAGCGCTTTTGACTTCAGATGCGGAGTTGCTTTGGGAACCGCAATGGCGGAAGCAACAAAGACAAGTCATCCAAAGCAATCAAAAGTCGGAAGATATTTACATCAGAAGCTAAATGACTTTCCCAGCCGCAACGGTGGAAAAGGAAAGGTTAAAGACACGCATGACTAAAAGACTGATAAGCATCGGCTGTCGAAACGCTTTGGAATTCGGACGCGTAGTTGCTTTGGGAGCCACAACGGCGGAAGCATAGTGTATTTCTCATCCGTAACAGTGGAAGTCCACAACTCAACAATCAGCCAACTAAGGCAAATACATCGGAGAAGAATACCGAGACTAAAGCCGACTAGCTTTCCGCAACGACGGGGGTATAAGCAAGTAAACTTCTGATGAATTTAAACAAGCAGCGGCTCAACTCCAACATTGGACACGGTCTTTCTGAAGAATCAAGAGATGTCTATCTTTCAAGCAATTGATGACCAAAACCACAGAAGGAGATGAACAGCACAGATGGCTTAATGAGCAGAGGAAGTCTCCATATTCAGAATCGAGCCCAGGGCTCTTTGAACTGGAAGCAGTGGAACATGAAGAGTCTAGCACAGTGGAATGCAGAGAGTCAGGCAAGCTGAGTATTCGAAGGGTCTTTCAGTTAGAGATGTTGAGAATCTATGGTATTCGTGGAATGTGAATCATTTTTGTACAGATCAGCATTCGCCTGTAACCGTTTCTGTAATGAACGGAGAGAATGAGAACCGACTGAAATTGAAATATATATATATATTATAGCAAGCAGAAATAGAAGTGAGCTGTTTTTAGAGGAGAGTAATGGTGTGCAGAGAGAGCAGAGCAGCAGAGCAGAGGAACTGAAGAATGTGCTGAACAGCTGAACAGAACAAAGGAGTAGAGAGCCGATGTTGAACAGAGCAGAGTGGTTTGGTAAGCAGAGACATATCTGTATTTTTGCATTTTGATTCTATTGGAAAGTCTAGCAAATAAGGGAGGTAGGGAGGTGCTAGGGGAGACTTTATGTCTCTGTCTACAAGTGGGTGCTTGTAGTAATTAAAGATTGGTGTCTTCACCCAGTTGGTGCTAAGTCACAGTGAGAGTTGATGCTCTCAGCAAGTTGGTGCTTGCATCTAGAGGTTGCAGCCTCTTTGATTCGGTGCTCAAATAAGAAGTGATGTATAGCTATTGAAGCCTTTGACATCATAAGAAGAATAGGTTTTTCCCTTATGGGTTTCCTCGTGAAATATCTGTGTATCATATATGTGATTAAATGTTGCGATTAAATGCTGTGTTTTATGTTATCTGCTCTTATGTTTATAACTCTGAATTCATAGCAAAGATTGACTGCCATAAAGTTTATTGACTCTAAGTTAAAAGAAGTATATTGGTAACAAATCTTAACTAACTGATTCACCCCCCCTCTCAGTTAGTTTATACCTGTAATAATTGGTATCAGAGCAGTGTTCCTTTTGGTTAAGGTAGATCCTGAAGAGTTAAAATGGCTAGTCAAGATGGATCAATAAACAAAGCACCCATATTTGATGGTAAAATTTTTGCTTTCTGGAAGGTTAGGATGAGAACATACTTAATGTCCCTAGGTGCTGATGTTTGGGAAGTAGTAGAGACTTGGTATGCAAAACCTGTTTTGCTGGCATCCAAAGATGATAAGCTAGAGTTTACTTTCAATGCAAAAGCAATGAATTCTATTCTGAGTGGTCTTGCTGAAACTGAATTTGTAAAAGTAATGCATCTTGATTCTGCCAAAGAAATGTGGGATAAGCTTATTAGCAGCTATGAAGGAAATGAGAAAGTTAAAAATGCCAAGTTGTAGACTCATAGGCTAAGATTTGAACAACTGAAAATGAATGAAGATGAAAGTATTAGTAAATTTTTCCTGAGAGTTGATGAGTTAGTAAATGCTATGAAAGCTCTTGGTGAAAATATAAGTGATGATGATACCTTCCTTGTTCATAAAATCCTGAGATCTCTACCTGATAGATTGAACCCTAAAGTCTCAGCTATAGAAGAAATGAGTGATCTTAAAGCATTATCTCATGACCAATTACTAGGAATTTTGACAGCCTATGAAATGAGGATTAGTAAAGACCAAAACACATCCAGAGAAGCCTCTTTTAAAGCTGAAAAGAGTATAGAGGTAGATGTGGATGAAATAGAAGCAAAATTTGTGAGAAGACTAAAAACAGGGTCAGGGAAATACAAAGGAAAACTGCCTTTCAAATGTTTTAACTGTGGTAAAACAGGACACTTTGCTGCTAAATGCCCTCATATGAGGAAAGAGCAGAG
>LPNX011151314.1:472080-516224 GCA_001517045.1 Pseudotsuga menziesii
TTCCTTCTACCAAACAGATTGCTGATATTTTTACTAAGCCTTTACCCACAGCTCGGTTTGAATATCTGCGTCAAAAGCTGGGTGTTCAGTCCTTGCCTCAGTAACTCATGCATTATGTTAGGGGGAGTCTGTGTTTATTGTATATCTTATTTTTTGTTACAGCATGGAATGGCAGTTTGTTTTCTTAGTGCATCTTGTCAAGGGGAGACTAGTCATCAGACATACCGTATTTGCCCAGGTTTATCCTTTGTCCTTGATGTCAAAGGGGGAGAAATGTGACTAGTTGAATGAGATATTGCCATCAATGTCAAAGGGGGAGATTGTTGGAATATCTTTCAGAGTGGTGTGTTCTAAACTAGTAGATGGTAGCTAGTGCTCAGTCTTAAAGTTTTAATGTATTGTCATTGATAGCAATCTGCTATAAAAAGAAGGGGAACTGATGTCAAATGGATGTGGCAATCTACTGAAAAAGAGGTAGGCACACAGGTATCAATGGAGAAAATCGAATAGTGGCAGGTGCTAGAAATTCAGACTAAATCGAAAATCAGAAAAACTCTTAATCCTGTTGAGCGAGCGGGAAAAACTCTTAATTGGAAAACGGAATATATTTACATTGGAAGCTGAATGACTTTCCTAGCTGCAACAGCGGAAAATCAAAGGTTAGAGACGTGCAACTAAAAGATTGATAAGCATAGGCAAAAAGAGCGCTTTTGACTTCGGACGCGGAGTTGCTTTGGGAGCTGCAACGACGGAAGCAACAAAGACAAGTCATCCAAAGCAATCGGAAGTTGGAAGATATTTACATCGAAAGCTGAATGACTTTCCCAGCCGCAACGGCGGAAAAGGAAAGGTTAAAGACGCGCGTGACTAAAAGACTAATAAGCATCGACAGTCGGAACGCTTTGGACTTCGGACGCGTAGTTGCTTTGGGAGCCGCAACGGCGGAAGCATAGTGTATTTCTCATCTGCAACAACGGAAGTCCACAACTCAACAATCAGCCGACTAAGGCAATTACATCGGAGAAGAATATCGAGACTAAAGCCGACTAGATTTCCGCAACGGCGGGGGTATAAGCAAGTAAACTTCTGATGAATTTAAACAAGCAGCGGCTCAACTCCAGCATTGGACACGGTCTTTCTGAAGAATCACGAGATGTCTATCTTTCAAGCAATTGATGACCAAAACCACAGAAGGAGATGAACAGCACAGATGGCTTGATGAGCAGAGGAAGTCTCCATATTCAGAATTGAGCCCAGGGCTCTTTGAACTGGAAGCAGTGGAACATGAAGAGTCTAGCACAGTGGAATGCAGAGAGTCAGGCAAGCTGAGTATTCGAAGGGTCTTTCAGTTAGAGATGTTGAGAATCTATGGTATTCGTGGAATGTGAATCATTTTTGTACAGATCAGCGTTCGTCCGTAACCGTTTCTATAATGAACGGAGAGAATGAGAACCGACTGAAATATATATATATATTATAGCAAGCAGAAATTGATGTGAGCTATTTTTAGAGGAGAGTAATGGTGTGCAGAGAGGGCAGAACAGTAGAGCAGAGGAATTGAAGAATGTGCTGAACAGCTGAACAGAACAAAGGAGCAGAGAGCCGATGTTGAACAGAGCAGAGTGGTTTGGTAAGCAGAGACATATCTGTATTGTTGCATTTTGATTCTATTGGAAAGTCTAGCAAATAAGGGAGGTAGGGAGGTGCTAGGGGAGACTTTATGTCTCTATTTGCAAGTGGGTGCTTGTAGTAATTGAAGATTGGTGTCTTCACCCAGTTGGTGCTGAGTCACAGTGAAAGTTGATGCTCTCAGCAAGTTGGTGCTTACATCTAGAGGTTGCAGCCTCTTTGAGTCGGTGCTCAAATAAGAAGTGATGTACAGCCTTTGAAGCCTTTGACATCATAAGAAGAAGAGGTTTTTCCCTTATGGGTTTCCTCGTGAAATATCTATGTATCATATATGTGATTAAATGTTGTGATTGAATGATGTGTTTTATGTTATCTGCTCTTATGTTTATAACTCTGAATTCATAGCAAAGATTGACTGCCATAAAGGTTATTGATTCTAAGTTAAAAGAAGTATATTGGTAACAAATCTTAACTAACTGATTCACCCCCCCTCTCAGTTAGTTTATACCTGTAACATGAAGGTATAAGGAAAAGAAATAGAAAAACCTTCAAAAATAGAAAATATACCATAAACGCAAAGAAAAAAATTGACAAAGGCATTGGCATAGTGTACGCTATGGAAACACACTTTAGTATATAGTAAATAACGCAACCAATGCATATCAAACGCCATCAACAATCATGCTTGTTGTAGATGTCTCAATGCCATGTCAATCTATTGTATTATCGCCTGGATGGGATACATGTCAATTCATATATTTCCTCAAAACCTATGATTCTTAATCCACTAAATACACATACAAGAGACTACTAGGAAAAGAAAGAAATAAGACAATGTAAAGAGGAGCTAAATGGTTTGCACAAACACGAAGAATCCACAAAGCAACAACAACTATTAAATAACTAGAACATAAGAGAGACAAAAGATGAGAGACAAGTAAAAACACATTACTAATTTCTCCCACAACAAAATATTCTAAGAACAACATTAACTAAACAATAAGAGAAACCCAAATATCTCATGACCAATGAAGATTACACAATTGAAAAGGTTGATGTAACTAGGAATCATAAATAAACAAGTCAAAGAGATGGTTAGCACAAGAATTAAATAACTTGAGCATAAGTTGGACATGACCAAAGAAGCACATTATAAAGGAAACTAAAAAAGAGTGAGAAAGATTGAAACAAGAAATTGACAAAGTATTAAGCATTGCTAAAAGCACTCGTTTGTAGCCATGTTGTATGAGAAATGAAAGAATTGCGTAGGGAGCAAGATCATTGTCCAGGACAAAAGAATATATAGCAAATGACACATTAAAATATCTATATGAAGGATGGGCAACTGAAATAAGAGATAAGCATGAGAAATTGCTAACCTTATCTCAAAATGATAGTTATATATATACAAAGAAAACATAGTGTCAAAATGGAGACCTCATGTGGTAGAGTTTAAAATTGCTAACCTTATCTCTAAATGATAGTTATATATATACAAAGAAAACATAGTGTCAAAATGGAGACCTCATGTGGTAGAGTTTAGGACCATTCTTCTTATCCACTTTGAAAATTTTTAAAATAAATATGTTAAATATAGATTAAAAAATAATAATTTAATTAAAATAAATGTTTTGAATCAATTTTGTTTATTTAAAATTTGGTGAATTAATCAAATAAAAAATTGTTACATATCATACTAACAGATTTCACTAATTTTATCCATCCCAGTCCACATCCCACGGTCCCTCTTCGTCGGGGAGAAGAGAATAACAAAAGATTCCCAGCAAAATACTTGAAAAAAAGTGATTGTTTATCACCAAATGGGCCAAAGTTCGAAACAAACAAACTTTCATATTCGAAATAACTCAATGCACCACAACATTGACATTTACATTGACTTGGCTTCCCAGGAATAAACGCACATTACCCAAAATATTATCACACAGTAGCAAACAGCAACTACGAATAGTTTTTACAATTTGTTGCTGCTGCATCACTCTAATGCCGTCAAATAGATTGATACTTAAAGCCTTAATCTCCAGTCATGCAATTTCAATATTAAGGGAATGCTTAACATCTCCAACATGAAGAAGATGAGAACCCAATGCCAATTTCTTCACACCAATCTCATCTACAACACTCAGATCTTTGCAAACATCAACGCTGAAATGCAATCTTTCTTTAGCTCCAGCACCAACATGGACCTTTCTGAAGCCCAGCAACTTCTTCTGTGGAGCCGCATGAACTGCAGGGGGGCTGGAAAACAAGAGCACAACATGCCCTCCATCTAGGCTGCCGGTGTTCTCCACATCCATATGAAGGTCAAGGAGCAATCCCTCGCACTTGGTGTTCTCTACTTTGACAGATTTGCAGGAATTGTTCGTTCCATGGCATTCCATAAGTTGGCTTTCATGAAGGGACAATGAAACCAGCTCTGGTGCATGGACCAGAGAATGAGAGAACGTTGTGTAGCTCAATCCATAACCAAATGGGTAAACTGTTTTCCCTGTGTAAAATCTGTAAGTTCGGCCTGGGTAACCAGTTGCACGATCAGAACGCATGTTCATGTTTGTCATGGGTACTCTTGCTACAAAATCTTGTGGATACCATGTTACAGGCAATCTACCCCCTGTATACAAATCAAGTAAAAAATTTATCATTTCATCATATGCTTGAAGACTGCAATAAATGTATTCACAGAGCAAAAACATTGAGACTGCACTTTGCGAAATTTGATCCATATTGAATGGAAAACTTAAAATAGATTTGGGGTTAAGATAGATGAGCCTGCGAATATACCTGGATTATGACGGCCGAAGATTGTGTCAGCCAATGCATCTCCTCCAGCTTGGCCTGGATATCCCACCCACAGAATGCTTGATATCTTGTTGTTATATCTGGCAAATGAAATGTCCATTGGTCCCCCTGACATCACAACTAGTACCACTGGTCCTCTTGATGCAGCTGCTGTTTCTAATACCATTTGTTCTTGTTGTCCAGGCAATAACAGGCTCTCTCTGTCAAGCCCTTCTGCTTCTACAGATAGGTCTGCTCCTACAATTATCACTGTGGCATCTGCTCGAGATGCTGCCTGTGAAGCATCGTTTATGAGTATAGAATTTCTGGGGCAGGCCACATTTTGACAGCCAGGCTTATATATAGTTGATGTGTATTTACCCAGACCTTGTCGAGGAGTTGTGTATTTGCATGGTATACCTGCAGGCATAGTAGCTTTTAGGAGGTGAATTGGAGAGTGCCTTGGATTACCAAGATCTCTATGAGCAAAATCCTAAGCAGGTCAATTGGCATTGTTGACAATTAGTAAGTGGATTGACATGATGAAAATTAGGAAGTGGAACTTACCTCCCAAGGCAACCCACAGTGTGAATGTGTGTGACTAATATAAAGATAAAAGTTTTAGCCCCAAAACCTGACTGGACTGAATATGTTGGGGTATGGAGAAATTTTGAATCAAATGTTGGGATTACCTGCATAGTTGCCAATCATGACATTGGTGACATCTGCATTGGGTCCAATGACAGCCAAGGATCTGATTCTGGTTGGGGATAATGGCAATACTTTATTATTGTTTTTTAACAGAACTATCCCCTGCCTTGCAGCCTCCAGTGCGAGCTGCTGATGCTGTTCACTACAAACATCCCGAGGTCCAAGATTACCATAGTGCTGCATCGCTGGATTACCATCAAATAATCCAAGGCGCATCTGAACAGTGAAAGAATTGATTAAGGCCCTGTCTATTAAGGATTCTTTCAACTTCCCAACCTTCACTGCTGCTTCTGCATGATCCCCGAGGAAGGTTCCACAGTTGACATCCAATCCTGTTGATCATCCACAAGCCATAGTTAAATTTTAATTAGTACACAAGTAATTATTCACTACAAATCAATAATAGAGCAGGAGCTTCTACTATTTGTACTACTCACCAGCCCCTATGACATCTGCTACTGCTCTCTCAGGAGTTGTAGTCCAGTGCTGGGTGTTGTACAAAACATCTGCTGAGTCACAGTCTGATACTATGTATCTACACAATACAATTTAAGAAAAAAATCAGTTACTTTGACAACTGATCAAAAGCATACACTTATTTCTAATTGAAACTGGACATACAACTATTATGAAAAAGTATAAACTAGCATTCACTGTCCTATAAATTACCCATTCAATCTCCATTCTCCCCTGATAATTCCATTTAGAAGCTTTGGGTCTGCACAGGCTGGAACTCCATTAACTTTGTTGTAAGAACACATGACACTTGCAACATGACCATCAATCACACAGCTCTTAAACGGTGGGTTATAAGTGTCCTCCAGGTCCTGTTGAGTAACCTGCAATTTTTCCAGCTTTGAGGTCAAAATCTGCACCCAGGAGCATAATTTACATAACGATAGATATATGAATCTTCAATTATAGATAATTTTTTGTGTACCTTGGCATCGAAATGGAAGCGATCAAAACCTTTCCAATTATCCAAATCATAAGCAGTGTAATGTTTGCAGCAGGCAGCAACCTTCAATCTGTTAGGATTTCGACCATCTGTTGACTGCAATCCTCTTACATAGTAAGTAGCATATTTACCAGCAAGTAAAGGATCCTCTCCTGGAGTCTCTTGACCTCGTCCCCATCTGGGGTCACGAAATATATTCACATTAGGGCTCCAATATGTCAATCCTGCCAATCCTGCATTATACATTGCACGAGCTTCTGTTGATACCGCCTGCACTTGAAATACCAGTTATAAGAGTTTAATCCATATTTCTGAAATAGATGGGTTATATTCAATAGTAAACTGTAAACATAATACCTGAGAATTAAAATTTCCATGAGCAAATTCATGGCCTTATAGCAAATTTTAGAAAACTTATCATAATTAGATTCTTTACAAGTATGCAGTACCCAGTAAAACTTAGTTTCAAACATAAAAGTATACAAGGAATACACTTAGGAGCAGTGCAGAATGCTACAATAATGTGACAACAAAACATCAATATCAATGTCAAAGTCAAATTTTACGACAAAGTGAAAAGAAAGAAGAACAAAATATATATTTCTTGTGGATGCTTTCACAGGGGCTAGATAGATATTGTGTCATTGATTTTGGATTTTACTGTATTGCAGTACAGTTTTGGAACCCCAACTGCAATGCAACACAGTGAAAATCCAAAAGCAATAAGAAAATATATATTACTATCTGCATTAAAAACAAACCCTGACGATATAGAAACCATACAAAATAGCATTCTGGCTTAATAATAATTCAATATAATCCAGAGTCCTGCAGCCTTAGTGGAACACATAACATGAATAACACTATGAGAATCATATAAGGAACATGTATGATACCAGTTATAAACTCAATTCCCTGTAAATTGAATACTATTGTTGTACTAAAATACCATATTCAAGATTGAACTATGTGAAAAACCATGCCTGTCCAATGGCTTCCCAGAGGGAGGTGTTGAATGAAGCTGCAGTGAGAATGACTTGGGGAAAACTTGTAGCAGCAGGAACAGTCCCATCTTCAAACCTAGTTCCTGGGCCAACATTGGAGACCCCATGTAAGGCTTCTGACCACCATTGATAGCTTGGAATTCCCAGCCTGGGAACTCCACTTGCCTTGCTTACCAACTGTTGAGCCTTTTCCTTCAAAGTGAGACGCCCAATGAGATCATTAACTCTGGCTCTGATGCGCAAGGAAGTCTTACAGAATGGATAATTGGCAGCATTGGGAATCCTACTGTCACAAGGAAACAAGGGCTCACCATGAATCCCACAACACAAAAACAACATCCATAATATCAGACCAGAAATGGAAATTGCATTCGGCCCCATATCAAAGATATTTGATCTCTAATGAAATAATAGTGCAGAATATCAATTCAAACTCTGTTACACAGCAGAGAACTGCGTTAATGTTAAGGATGGCAACCACCATTTATAGAGTTTGTGGCTGAAATGCACAGTACTACTACTGGTATGGATAGATGAGGTAGACGTGTAAATGCTGAATAAATAATTAGGAGGTAATAAGTGGGTCATAATTATCCATGGCCATGGCCGTGAAGCGCAGGGACTTCTCTACATTTAGATTTTTAACTGTTTACTATTAGCTACGACAATTGGTTCCAATTGCCTTCAGTGAGCAAAAAAACTGAAATATGATAATGACATTGCAGAAGAGCTGAATCCATGTTTAGGTTCCTCTATACCCCACCCCAGCCTGTTGGTTAAGCATCCATATCCATGAGTGCCTCACCGATAAGCTTGGAAAGTAAAGATACGCAGGAAAATGAAATTATGGCAATTATTTCTAACGTTGGGAATAATCTGAGAACTCCAATGTAAGTGTATAAGAGTTAATTTCAACGTAAGACATGTGACAGGTCACAAATTTGAAAAGATTAGCGAAGTTTCAATGATCAGAGTTCTACCACGGAAGAATATTGATGTTTTCACAGTTTTTTTCTTATTTTGAATTCAGAAAAAATATTTTGTTTTCTATTTTTGAATTCACACAAATTATTAAAATTATTTTTTATTCTCTTTCAATTAGTTAAATTTTCCATTCATTCATTCAAAAGAGTCTTTCTATTTTCAAAAATATATAATTATATTTAAAAATAAATAAAGTTGACCTTAAATTAATATTATGATGTTGATACCCATCATCCAAATCTCCACTTGAATAATAAAACTTTTAATTATTAAATTCATTAAATAAAATAATAAAATATTTTTTAATTTAAAAAATTATATATTTAAAAAAATTATTAATATTTATAAATCAAATTATCTTTATAATGTTGATCTCTTATCATTCAAATACCCACTTGAATAACAAAAATTTAATAACACATATAAATTCATTATAAGGTCCATGATATCATTTAGTTACTGAAAATCCTTTCATTTCCAACCTTGGATTACTTGAAAATGTGTTATCAAGCTTATAACATAAGCAATATCACCCATTAAGTACAAGCCATGTTGTATCTTAAACATCTGATTTTGGTTTTTCAAATTTTTATCTCAAAGTTGCGGTTTATGTTTACTGTGTTTTTCTAATACTAGATTTTAAAATGTAGATTTTATCTATTTTAAGAACTTATTCATTTTAGAAAATTACATATATATATATATATATATCTTCAAAATAATTATTTTTTTATAAAATAATATTTTTTATATATACAAAAAATTTAACTTTTATATTTGATATATATATATAAATAGCACTTGATTTGTGGCTGGTGAAAATAGACAACAAGTTAAGTATCACCAAATTATATGTTATCAATGTATCCTTACTATATTTTTTATAATTGTTAATTTAGAATTTCAGTTACTACCATAAAATCAATCTCCACATTATACTTGTCTCATCCTTATCCATAGATGAAAAAACATAAATGGTAATTCACCCCAAAATTCTAAGATACTAGCACACCCGCATAGTTTGTAGCTTGATCATGTCAATAGGGATCAAATGGTTGAGAGATAACTATGGAATGGAAGAAAGTTTGGAATTTTTTTATTCCTCGTATTCTTCTAGTTAAACGGATTCAACTCTAAGCTATCTATGCCTAGCTACATGTTATCAGTGGCATTCTTCTTGTTATTCATTTATCAACTATCACTTATTTTTTATATTCTTTTTTTATCACGCATTCTTCGAATTATGTGACATAAACAGTTGGTTATCCATTCATCAGCTCATGAATGGTTGGTCGGTTATTCGTGATATTTTATAATATAAAACCATTATAAAAAATATTATACATAGGAACTCCAACCTAGCCATTTTAAATGGTTAGAGTAAACCCATTCCAACCTAGCCATTTTAAATGGTGAGAGTACCATCACCTTTTTAATTTAAATATGTTATTTGTGATTTGTTGTAGATGTTTAAAGCATTTTATAATTAAATTTAAATGTTTATTTTTTAAATTAAAGATACAGAAATATTATAATTTGTGATTTGTTGTAAATGTTTAAAGTATTTTATAATTAAATTTAAATGTTGATTTTTTAAATTAAAGATATAGAAAAATTATTTACTTTAATAAAAGATACAGAGTTTAATGAGTTACTTATAACTTGAGTTTATAATAAAAATTCAGATTCTAGTTAAATTTATATTAGAGTCAAATTTCTCAAATTTCTACTTATTATATGGTAGTGGTTAAATTACCCTCCAATTAAAAATATAAACACTTATTATAATCTCCAAACTAATTAGGCCATCTCTATAAAATATATGATTTTTTTATATTATAAAGTTAATGATACAAACATGTAAGATATAAGTTAATAAATTTAAAAAACATAAAATGAACAAATATACATACATATACATATGAGTATAGTAAACATTTTATTGATACGTAGATATCTACGATGATGTCCTAATTTTCTAAGTTTCATGAGAGATTGTCATCGAAACTACAATGCCAAAACATTTTTTAGGTTTTGGGTTCATGGTGAAGTTGATAAAAGGTAATGATGGTGAGCATTTTTTCCTAATTTTGTAAGTTTTATGAAAGATTGTTATTTAAGCTATAATGCCAAAATATTTTTTGGCTTTATAATGAAGATGATAAAGACAA
The DNA here is from genome assembly GCA_001517045.1 of Pseudotsuga menziesii. Taxonomy (NCBI): domain Eukaryota; kingdom Viridiplantae; phylum Streptophyta; class Pinopsida; order Pinales; family Pinaceae; genus Pseudotsuga; species Pseudotsuga menziesii. The sequence goes on from LPNX011151314.1 coordinate 482,334, forward strand.
TGATTATGGAGACTTTCTAGTTTTTTACTTTAATAATAAGTAGGATAACAACAATAATTTTGATTTAATAGTAAGTGTTGTTATAATGAAGATGATAAAGACAATGATTATTGATACTTTCTAGTTTTTTGCTTTAATAGTAAGTATGATAACAACAATAATGTTTAAGAACTCTTTTGTTTTTGTTTTTAAATTAAGTATAATATTTTTCTAAATTTTTATTAGAATTTAAATATTTAAATGTTGTATATATTTAATGTATTTAAATTTATTTATAATAAAAATTAATAAATTCACATTTATAAATATATAATTGAAAATTACAAACAAACATTTTTACTACAGTTTTTTTTTCACAATGCAATACATGATTATGACATGCATTTGGAGCAGAATAGTTTTTGTTCAATCTTAACATCCATATAAGTATGGATAAAAGAATCCAATCATTTTTGCAATTTCAACTCTTAAAAACCAAACATTCCTGCCTACTTAAATAATATGCATGTTTCTTTCTCATTCATATGTTTCCCAAAGCATGTATTTTGGTTAATATTCCCATGTTAGTAATTTCATTTATGAAATCTCAATCTCCTTATATGTTACGAAAACTTTTATTATAAATTACATTACAGGGAGAAAAAATTTCGATTAGGAGATCATAGCCTAAGTATTTATTTCTCACCTCGCTACTTTGTAGGCCTCTCGGCTCACAATGAAGGCTTGTGTAGTGGTCACAACCTAGACAAAAATCAATTTTGTTCCACAACCATGCCCCCGGTTATGCCTACTCTGCCACCCTCTAAGCCCTTGTAGTTCACAAGTTTTTTTTTTTTCAAGAAGAAAAAGAAATAATGCCTTGGTATTCATAGCCCACTCCACCACCCACTCAACCCTTGTAGTTCACAAGTTTACCTCAACCGAAGCAACAAAACATTAATGCCATGGCCTATACTATCAGTGTGATTAAAAATGAAAGAAAAAACATAGATGTTAGGAACAATGATAAAGGCCATAAATGTTAGGAACACAAATTCTTTGTCATAGCAGGCTCCGGCTAACTTTATTATAAATTACATTACAAAGAGAAATAGTTTCTATTAGTAACTATAATTATAAAAAAAATACAAATATTAACACATTTATCTAGATAATATTGTCATAACTATATGTTAAAAAATAAGTTTACGATCAGATTAACATATTATTACTATTTAAAAAGACAAAAATATATAAATTTAAGTTTTAATAGTGTTTTTTATATTAATTTTTTCCTTTGAATTAAATTATTTATCAAACTTCATTTTATTTAAAATTTAAATAAATGGTATAGTTATAAGCAAGTTTTAAGAACTAACATAAGAAAGAAGGTTAAACATTTTAAAGATGTGAAAATAAAAATGTCAAATTTGTAAACTTTTAAATTAGACCATATAAATTTTTTAAAAATTACAATTTGAGGGAAATGTTATTTTAATATAAAAATATATTTAGCACCATATTAGAGTTTATGTAATATTAATATTTTATAATTACAATTTTTTTAATCTAAAATTATTCTTATTAGATTTTAAGTTAAAAATATCATTTATTACTAATGATTAACATATTTAAATTATCATTAACATAAACATAAGTATAATTTAGTTAAATGAGATATCTATCCGAGAGGCAGGTGAGGGGTGCTTTTAGACCCAGGTGGAAATAAAATCCTTTTCTTGTGGGGTTTGGGGAAGAGGACAAATAACAAGTAGAATGGGCAACATTAATTTGGGATTAGAGATCCTAAAGGAGCTAACAATTTATTCATGCCAAATCTACGGGGACTCCTTGATAATAATCCATCGAATGAGGAATTTGCAAGATAAAAGAGAGGCGGGATTAGGAAGGGTGCAAAAGATAATCATGACATCCACCAATCATCTTTCCAACCTCAACTTCTTCCATATGAACCGACATAACAACAACGAAGCAAATCATTTAGCCAATATAAGATGCACACTACCTAAAGGTGAGCTATTGATCAACAACTCCCAAAGAAGAACCAAATGGTCTCCATGTTTTCTAAGCTAAGAATTCATGTGTACAAGAAGACCTAAGAATTCTTACATCCATGAGATTATTCCAAAATTGGAGGAGGTGGCGAATTGGCAAGTGGTGGTTTGGAGGGACGTTGGCATTAAAGGTCTTTGTGCCCCACTCCTTGCATTAATGAACCAGACCCAAGGTCATGTGAATGCATTTAATGAGAGCCCCCATTCCAAGGCTCCGCACAAGCTAGCATTTCAACAAAGATTCAAGAAGACAAGGTATGATTATAGGGAGAATGCTCTCAGTGGAAAAGAGTTAGAGTTTCTCTCTCTTATTCAGAGACACAAAAACCCTCTCTATCTGTGCGACTTAGGCGATAAGAAGAACAGTCAAAGCAAGTTCAGTGTTGGAAAGTAGAATAGCGGGGCCTTTCAAGAAGTTAAATCCGACATGATTGAGTTTAAGAGAATGCTCCTCAATGAAAAGGAGGTTGCTAAAGAAATTCTCGAGGGGAAGTGCTGTGTAGAGAAGGAAATTTCGTGTTTAAACACAATGATGGAGGGTGTGGAGACTAATACACAAGTGCTAACAAGTGGAGGAGCTAATGAGGATGATGGAAAGGATGGAGTGTTCTCAGGCAGAAAACTTCAATGGAACACGCCACTCCCTATTGGGTATGTGGAACTACATGTAAGAAAGTAGGTAAGCAACCGAAGATAATGCTAGACACTGGTTTACTCATCTTAAAGGTGCAATGGACGCCATGCATGGAGATATAAAGGAGTTGTTGATTGAAGGGAACGATACAACAAGGAACCTGTTTCTCAAGAACCTGTAAGTAATCAAGAACCTGTTTCTCCCATGGAAGGTTTCTCCTCAACAATTGAGGATGTAGAAGAAACCCTAGAAGTAGTGACTCTCTCAGATTTTCTACAAAAATGATGTGTTGGCCCTTCTCTTTCTTTTGATAGTTGAAATGTTTTTTTTGCCTTTATATCTGCAATAAATATGTAAAAAACTACCTACTAAAAAAAGAAAGATAAGAAGCCTAAAACTCTAACAAAATTAAATATAAAATATCTATTCTATGTGATGGGCTTATAAACAAGAATATAGTCTCTAATTTTGTAATAGTCAAACTCGGAACAATAGTCAAACTCGTTCCAATTGTATATTACCTTTTATTAATACAAAGTTTCTTAATTCATGTTAAAAGAAAAAGTTAAATGAGATATCTGTATCAATAATTTTAATTATAAAAGAAATTTCCCATCAATACTTTTTTTAGCCAACTAAAACATACTCAAAATAAGGAGAGCATACAATTAACTTTAAGACAACACATTAAATGTTGATAACCTCAACACTAAATGTTGATACCCTCAAGTGGATGGTTTCTTAACGGAACTAGAATAATGGAGGATATATGATATCCACATGTTTGGATAAGTGCCACGTCGTCTTTCAGCTAAGAACGTTGGACGAATATGTATACAGTGTCACTGTCAGTTGGTGAGTGACGTGTCTTTGAGATAGCTACCCAAAGATCTCACTTGACATTAAATTCCAAGTCTACATTTCATAAAGGTCTACACCCCAATTTACTAGGTGTTTACATTTCGTAAGGAATAAGCCATTCTCTTTTCTTCGCAGTAGGTGCCTTGTCAAATAAGCCTTTCAGTTTCGTGTATTAATGGCTTGCAACGTATGGTCCACGTGGCACGCCACATACAAAACAAAACAACTTCCGTTAGAAATGTCCATTCAATTATGATCGGCCAACTATCCATTCAATTATTATCATCAAAGTTTTATTAAAGAGAATGATTTTTATTTAAAATAATGATGGTGGCCCTATCAACTAACTGTCAACTAGTAAGGATGTTATAATTTTTGACGTGGCGAGTTACTTTTTAAAGTTGGGATAACGCAATCCACGTGAGCATGATTTACACGTAAGCATATTGATCCATGGGGGAACTGAAGTTGTTAAGGTGACTAGAGTTTATCAAATTGTTACCCGTACTTTGGAACGGACTTACGGATACCCATATATCTCTATTTTCCACAAACCTATGTATAGTTTAGTTTGCCTTTTATTTATGTGGGCCTTTCATTTTTCCAAAACAAAAATATATTTTAATCTCCATACCCAATTATTGGTATTGGTTGTAGAAATGAGCAAGCAATCTCTATCAATAATGCCTTCCATGTGTTGACAAAACTAAGTATAGTGGGTACCTACCCATACATATCGATGTGTCATAAAGTTTCTACTTCTCGTGGGTGCTAGTCGTTAAAGTCCGTAGGTTGTTATAAGTTCATTAGGGGTCCTCTATTGTTCCAATGTCATTGTTCCACTCCATGTGAGGCAAGTCCCAATGTACTAACCAACCAATTACTTAACGAGAGTTTCGTTTAGTTTACCATGGTTCATGATGTGATGGTTGATGGGGATGATGACCCATGGAGCCATCTACTCCAAAGCAGTTGAGCTACCATATATCAACTTGTGATTTTGTGATGACTTAGTTAAAATCTCTTTTTAGATATATATAATTAATGTAATTAAATAATATATTTTAAGAATTGAAAAATAGAAAGCTATCATATTTTTGAAAAAGTAGGAACTACATAAATATAATGCTATTTTTCTTTTTTTCTTAATATCTTGGGGTTGATATCACTTACAACTAATTTGAGCACCTCATTAATTATATATATAATTAAAATTTATATTAAAACCAGAAATTATATTATAAAAATATTCTAAATACTTAATAGAAGTCTCGAACAAATAATTAAATTGTGTAGGGAAGTATTTGATTTTAAATGATGGTCAATAGATATAAAATATAAAAATAAAATTATGGTTCATAATTCGAAAGTAAGGAAACGTGCTTTGACAAGTGGATTGAGTGATGCTAAATATTTATTATTAATTAGATTTAGATTTATGTGATGAATACTTGAATATGTATTAACGAGTTTACTTGGTATTATTAATTAGATTTATGTGATAAATATTTGAATCTGTATTCACCAGTAGTAAAGTGTTATTAAGTAGTTTTTTGGTATTATTAATTAGATTTATGTGATAAATATTTGAATATGTATTCGAGAGTTTATTTAGTAAAGTGTTATTAAGTAATTTAAAAAAATTATGTTAATTAAATGTATTTTTCTTACTTTATTGATTGGTTTTAGTGGACGGTAATCATCATATATATATATATATATACTAAGGTCTTCTTATGCAAGTAGCTGGTAACTCTTGTTTAGCCCAAAAATTGGTTCAAGGCCTAGAATGGTATAGGAGAGGTGCATGCTATGCACTGTGGTTGAACTTTTTCTCATCGTAAGAGGGGAACAACCTGAGGGACAATAACATGAATAGAGAAAGTCTAAGCAAATATATAAATATAAATAAAAACAAAGATTAAAAATATATATTTATATATCATATTTAGATATAAAGAAAAATACTATATGATATGTGTGTGTGTGTGTGTGTGTCTGATTTTGAGTTTTAATAAATCGGATGAGACTATAACCAACCTAGATTCATTTTAAATGATAAAAAATCTATAGTTTAAGAGATTTAAATGATATTAACACCAGTATAAATCCATTTTAAACCCAAATCTATCAAGCATCGAGAGGGATCCAATTTCTTGAGGTGTGGTTTTCTTTTAATCTTAAATTTGTACAGGTCCAGGAAAAAAAAGCACCTCAAGAAATTTGATCTCTGACAATGCTTGTTAGAACTGGGTTTAAGATGGATCTATGTTTGGTTTTTATTTTTATTTATTTGATGAGCCAACATGGATTTATTTAATTACTTTTTATTTGGTTTTAATTTTTAATTTTATGAATCGACATGAAATGTTTAAGTCATACTCCTCAACCATAGCCTCCTGCCACACGTCATGTTGTGCAACCTCCTCGAAACTGGAAGGTTCATATTTAATTAACTTCATCATCAATGTCATATAGCTAAGTCTCTTTGGTGGTTTGCTCCACCTCATGGAGCTCTGTGGAGGATTCACCTAACTAGAATCCTGAACTGTGGACCTAAACCACTTAGGCCTTGGCCTAGTGTCCACCTATTGCGGATGTTAGATATCTGCCTCCTGCTGCGGCTCATCCTCCAAGTCAATGACTGAAGGATCATGTCCACTTATATCCCTCTTACTACCAGAACCCGTGCTCTGTGTTTGTTCCTGAACCTGTACCTGTGGCTCCTCCAACTTGGCCCCCAATTCCTGTGTTGGTTGCTCCTCTGCTGGTAAGTCTATAGATCTCTGCAAGGCTCTGTCCTCATCAAACTGGACATCCCTGCTCATAATGATCCTCTTGCAAGCAGGAATATATACTTTGTAGGCCTTCGAAGTCTCGTTGTAACCAACAAGTAGCCCCTTCTCTCTAGAAAGGTCCAACTTCTTCCTAGTGTCAGCATGAATATGACAATAACAGACGCTCCCAAATATGCGGAAGTGGCTCACATCTAGTCTAGTGCCTGTGAATACCTCCTCGGGTGTCTTCCTCCCCAAAGTTGTGTGGGGACACCTGTTCTAAATGTATACTACAGCCCTGTATGCCTCGACCCAAAGGAATAGTGGTAATCCCTGATCAAATAGCATGGCCTTTGATGCTCCTACCATTGTCCTGTTCTTTCNTCTGTTGCGGGGTATGAGGCATTGTGTGCTCCTTCTTAATCCCATCCAATGAGCAATACTCCAAGAACTCATTGGAGGTGTACTCACCCCCGTTGTCCGTCCTCAACAATAAGATATTCCTTCCTGTCTGATTCTCCACGAGACTCTTGAACTCTCGAAACTGCTCAAAGACCTCTAACTTGGCCTTAAGGAAATAGATCCAGGTCTTCCTGGAATAGTCGTCAATGAAAGTGATGCAATAGCTGTAACCACTGAAAGATTGGACACTCATAGGACTATAAACAACTGAATGCACTAAGTCCAAGGGATCCTTAGACTTGTGCTCACTCTCTGGGAAAGGTTTCTTGATGTTCTTCCCCAACTCACAACCTTTGCATTGGTTATGCTTCTCCTCCTGTACCTGAGTAACTTCAATGAATTCCTGTCTCAAATGCCTTAGTGATCCGTGGTGTAAGTGTGCCATCCTCCTATGCCACAACTCACCCTGGCTGATGTCACTGATGACTAGAGCCTTTGCAGGATGAAAGTGTAGTCTATACACCTTCCCGCTCCTGATCCCAATCACCCAACCTAAAATCCTATCTGACCCCTTGGGCCTGATATACACTCTATGGTCTCATAACTTCACGTGAAATCCCTTGTCCTCCATAATGGAAACATATATGAGGTTCTTGGTCAACCCCGGAACATACAACATGTCAGCAAAGCTGAGGGGTTTTCTAGACTCCCTCTTAAATGAAACAGTGCCAACTCCTTGCACCTGATAATGCGCATCATTAGCCAACTCAACATGGATATGTGTTCCATCCTCCTGCAAGTCCTTGAAGAACCTATTATGTCCAATCATATGACTAGATGCTCCATTGTCGATATACCAAATACTGTTGATTGTGGTGCTTGCCATACAAGTTATCAAACAAAAATCCTCATCGAAGTTCCTTCTGAACTCATCCACCTCCGCAGAACCTTCCAACTGGGTATCGTTCTTCTTCTTCCTACCTGGGCACTGGGAGACAAAGTGTCCTTTCTTGTGGCAGATAAAACACTTGACTTTGTACATGTCAAGGTTCTTCTTACCACCTTTCTTTTTCTTTGTCTTACCCTTTCCCTTCCTTGTCAGGGTTAGAGCCTCTTCATCCACAATCTATGGGGCACTACTGGATGAACCTAATCCTTGACCCATGCAGGTCTCCTCCTGCACAAAATCATCCCACAACCTACGTCATTCAAAGAGCTCCTCCCTAGCCACTACACCTTCGAAAAAGGTGTCCCATGGATTAGAAAAACCATTGAGGGATATATGAACTAGCTCCTCATCCTCATTCTTAGAGACAATTATTAAATTGAGCACATAGATCCATGGACCAACACACAACTCACAATATAGATCATACAATTTTACTCATAAATTAAAGAATGAAATAGTGCAAAAATGGCTTGCAACTGTGAATGCTTTCATTAATCAAAAGTAATTGGATAATTAATTACAATGTAATACACTGGTATTAATAACCAGTCAATTCGAATGCATGAGAGGAATTCGAATTGATTGACTCTACCTAACTACATGGATAATTGAACATGTCTAAATCTTTATCGGAGCTCAACTAGTTAGCCCTAGTTGCCTCAATCAATGCACCAGTCAATTAGAATCAGTTAACTAGCCTAATTGAATGTGGTAGGTGAGGAATTGCGCCTTCCCACATGCAATCAATCAATGACCAAGTGCACTAACTGAATGTAACTGACTCCTAACTAGGCTTAACTAGTCACTAACTGAAATCAACTAAAGGAGGTTGGTTTCGGCACTCCTAGTGGGTCCTAAATTGTAGGGATTGATCTAGGAGGCTCCTAAATTAATGCATGCAAGTATAGTCAGTCTCAATTAGTGTTCCCCACATTCTATTAATTGGTACATGTGGCCCAATTGAGCCAAGTGGACCCAATGGTGCTAGTGACTAAATATAGACTGAAATGACTCCTGATTTAGGAATAATTAACCAAATTGGACAAGGGAGGATTATAATCCTAACACCCCCCCTGAATGATAACTTGGAAAATTTGTGGGCCCTGATAACTAAGACCATAGGCCACCCATTACAGCTAAAGAAAAGTAACTGCTTAATACAAAGAATCGAGAAAAAACCACATGGGAAAAAAGCCCTCCTCAAACTAAGCAGGTAGAATCAGTATCAATATCGTTCTTATGTGCATAGGTATCCTGGGGCCTGGCATGTGAACTTCTCCATCATGATGTCTGGAGGAATCTTCCTCTTTGGAAGAAGAATAATATGCTCAACTAAATAAGAAATATAGACAACTGCTAGATGAAAACTGGACCCGTGTAGAGCAACTGAAATCAACTGATAAGAGAGAAAAGGTGCACGAGGATTTGAACCATGTGAAGAACACTCAAACAACTGATATGTTGCAGCCTTGAACAGAAAACCATGAGTGGTAAAATCAGCCCAAATTGTTAGGAGCAAGTCTCCAGGCGGATGCAGAATGTCTCTTTACTAGTTCTGTGAGGAGATGAGCATGTGACCAAAGGTAGAGAAGCCCTTGGACCGTGGAGAGCGAATGCTTGAGCTCCATAATTTGATATAGCTTCACAAATATCCAATAATTCACAAAATCTAATATTAGCAATCTCATAAGAGAAAATTAACATCGAATCCTTAGCAACAAAATTGAAGGAGACTTGCGGTGCTTGATTTGTCACACCAAAATCTCCCATATTCAGTGGTTTTTGTGACCAACATTTATTTTAAACGAATAATTTTTTTATTTTTTATTTTTTTTTTAAATTTTGACGCAATTATACTTCAAAAAGAGCTCCCGCTTGGTTACCATCCCAACTTCCCCTCTGATCGGTCATGCCCGTGCTATCTTGAAGGACGATCTAAAAAAATACATGGATTATACTCCTAGCCAGCGGTGCCCATACGATGAAATCTTCGCTCAGTAGCTCATATGAAATCTTCACTCAGCAGCTCATGCTCAGAGGCTACGAGCCTTTTCCTCACCGGAGTTGCTATCCCAGAACTTCTGCAAACTTTGTAGAGCCATTTCTATTTCCTGAGAGCACTTGGAAGACGCCGCCTAATTCCAGCATAGTCTGGACGGCATATTCTTGCGAGAACTACGCCTGTTTGATTGATAGGAAAAACCACCCAGGTTACGATGATTGCAAGGACTATTTCGATCTTAAAGGCCGAGAGAAAACCAGGTAGCTAAACAACATTGGATCCAATATGGATTAAGCCATTGATGAGGTCTTGAATATGAAGAAGAACACTATTCGTGTTGGGCAAGTAGAACATTCACCGTGAAAATGAGGGAGTGGAACGTCACCATTGTTACAATTTCCATAAACTTCAACGCACCATCCAATACCTTCATTGCTTCCAGAGGGTTTATACCCATGTATATCACTGTTACCCAAAAGCTATCATTCTTTGATAATACATTGGATATTGTTCATTCCACTGTTACCATGTATATCATTGTTACCCAAAAGCTACCATTCTTTGATAATACATTGGATATTGTTCATTCCATGCATGTTTTGAGCAACTGGATTCTGATGGAGCTATTGGAGTTTATATTTTATGATATCTACAGGATTCTTAGGCTTGGTGGCCTGTTTTGGCTAGATCATTTCTTCTGTTGAAAACCTATGTGCCCATGATCGAGAAGCTCGGTTACATTAAGCTTAAATGGGATGTTCCGCGTAAGTTGGATCGAGGGCTTGAAATGAAAGAAATGTATATGACTGCTCTCTTGGAAAAGCCTGTTTTGTTTTTATTTTAATGTGCCAGAAAAAAAATGTTTCAAATTCAAGCTGTTTGGAATTGTAAAATCAGGATGTCATAGTGTTTAGGGAGGGAGCTTGAAATTGTAAAATCAGGATGTCATAGTGTTTAGGGAGGGAGGTTGAATCTAGTTTTAAAGGTAGAAAATGTAACTTGAAATTTTTATTTACGTATTGTTGTTATCGGTTACTTAAAAAGTAAAGTTACACCATCTCTCTTATAATAGGAAATATTATAACATTACAAAATCTCCCCCGTATTATTTATATCCGACATTACATAACATTACATAACCTTACGTAACGTTATAGTAACGTTATAATACCTCCCCCATACTGAGATGTAGAGCGCCTCTCGGCGCAATCAAGAATAAATAAGATTTTATTTGCAAACAAAGATGTTGATTTATAATATGGGAATTAAGATGAATAATGTATTTGAATCACAATTCAAAGAAGGTAGTTGTAATGATAATATCACACATCATTTCGAGTAGTAATACGTAATATTGTTGTCCCCAGATATGGGTGATCATTATGTGGCATGATGACATGTGAGAATCGAGATGTGGCATGTGGGTGAACCTTGGTCTTAGGTGTCGGTGAATGGATGCTTCACTAAGGTTGTAATGTAGCTAAATATCAAAGAGGTGGTAGATGGGTGGTGGAGGGTATAATTTGTTGGGAGTACAGTAGAGGAATGGGAAATACGTTCCAGACGTGGGGAATTATGGTTGAAATGGGTAATGGATTGGGCATGGATTTCGTTATTCGACTATGATAGTGGAATGTCTAGTGAGTTGTTATGACAAATGATGAGAGGATCATTTTAATACTCATCATGATCTTGGATATAATCATCATGAGTTTCTCTCTAGTTCTCCCAATGGTTGGGAGGTGTTTGATACATGTTGGAAGAAGAATTATAGTGTTATGGAGTGTTGGTTTCCGAAGGTAATGGAAACTCATAAACGGAAGGTTGGTCGTGAGGCCAAAGGTAAAGATGAAACTGGGTCGGGAAAAATACACGAGAGAGAAACTAAAGGATACCAAAGCGACTTTGCTATATACAAGGAAACTTTTAGGGGCAAAATTTATCCCATGGGTTATTTTTCAACCTTTTTTCATTAGTTTTCCTTTTTTCTCAAAGATGAGTCACCCAAATTCCATGGGATAATTTGTTTACTCTAAAAATCACCAAAATTATCCAAAAACTATATAAGGTCCTTAGAAATTTGAATATTTCTTTTAAATTATTGCCAAACATTTTACGGTTGCAAATTTAAGAATTAGTAAGATTCACCAAGGTTTCTACACTTTGAGAGAACTATGGATCCTTAAAATTTTCCCGGGATGTATAAGGAATCTATCTCTGCTCCAGTTCAGGAGGATATTGAGGATGTCAAAAAGGTGTTGTCGGAGTAGTTGGATCTTTCCAAGTTAGTGGAGAATTTTGCGACCTTGAAAGAGTGGATACAGGATCCTGGTACTACGAGGGGCCACATGGCCCTCTATGACAGTTGTGCAGCGATTTATTGGGTGATGAAAGGGTTACTAGAAAAGATGTTGATGGAGAGTGATGATAGGAGTGTTGGGGATGAGGATCCCTTTCGTTTATGTAGAGAACAAAATGTGTATTCGCGGCTCATGTATTGTAAAATTGATATTACATCCCAATAAATGGGAATTCACTTTGTGCGTTGGACTTTAGGGGAGGGGTATCTCATCTGCCTTGTTGTCGATCGGCGTGGAGCATTCACTTGATCATGACCATGTTTCATGAGTTGTTTTATGCTCGGTTCTATTTCCTATGGATATGTCAATTAATGGGTCTGGTGTAGTTAGTAATGGATATCTAGGTTACAGTATGGTCTTCCTATAGTTTTTTCAAATGGTATATGAAAAGCTTGGACATTGTCAGTGAGTTCAGTTCTATAATAACCCTATTTACCCCTATGGGGAGGGGTGGTTTTGTTCTATTCACAATGGTTTTGGGTGATCGACTTTTTGAGAGATGGCAAGTTTTTTGGTCACTATGAAAACGGTGATATGTAATCCTTTCTCAAGAATATAAAATAATTTTGTCTTAGAAAAAGAAACATGCAATATTGTTGTGGTATTTCCATGTTCTTTGTTGTGCTTTTATTTTTATTTGTTTCACTCTATCCCTGTGCCAAATTTAAAAATTTTGGTACATAATAATTTGTTCATATTGCTTGGAAAAACATGGGCTTAGAGATTTTTAGATTGTTTAAAAACAATGTTTATACTAGAAGAAAATAGTGCAATTCTATCAATATAGAGATCATTTTTGTGACACTAAGAGAGTTCAAGATGAAAATTGCTTTCTTTTATAAGGTCATGAGTATAATATCACAATTTCAAAATATTTGTTACAATCGTGACCTTCCTAACCTTCATTTTAACCCATCGAAACTATGGTGATTTAGGAATGTTTTTCTTTAAAAAATTCAAGCACATTTTTTTTTAAATAAAGTGATTTCTTATCCCTTTAAGGTTTTATATACCAAAATCTATCAATCAATCATCATCATCATCAATTTATGCAAAGTACATCGTTAAAACTATAAAAACAAAGTTTATATAAATATAGTTGTTTTAGAGGTGGCTTACCATTTGTTAGAGGGCTAGTCCACCGATAAATATGCCAACCTGAATCAAGGCATGACCATATTACATAATCCCCTCATTTATTACAAAGGGGAAACATCATGTCACTTACAAGAATTGAACCTGGGTGGGGAGAGTAACAATCTTTCTTCCCAACCACCCAAGCTACATCCAATGGACATATATAAATATAGTTTATTTATCCAATATTCATTAATTATATATATATATATATATATATATATATAACAATGAATAATTTGTATGAATATAGTAAAAATGGGATGAATTACATTGCATATTGAAATCAAATAAATAAATAGAAATACTAGAAACATAATACAAAAAACTGATAATAAAATGAATGTGTTTATTTTAGAAATAAAATACAAGTATAAATCTATCTTAACTCCACATTTATAATGTGTTTATAAGGATCAAATTTCTTAAGCTGCAAACTGTTTTCAAGTTTTAGAGTGAAAAAACTTGAAAAAAGGTTTGAACCTTGAGGATTTGAACCCTCTTGACACATGATAGTTTAAGATGGATCTCTACACTAATGATAACTATATATTGCTCTATTTTACAAACTACAATTATGAATCGAAAAAAATGCTATGATGAAATTACATCAAAATTAATGAATAATGAGTATAGTGTGCTAAAAATGCTAATCCCTCTAACATATACGTATTTTTTGTGATGAAGAGGTGTATTCTACAACCCAGTAGGGGGGGATGTGTAAATCCTTCCATGCTCATCCTAGAGATGACATGTGTCTTTTATAAAAATATAAAAAATAACATGTTGGCTCAAAATAGATTTAAAATATTTAGAACCACATATACATAAAAATACACAAATTAGATAAATTAAAACCATAAACATTGCATTACACATTGGGCCTTAACATTTCCACTCTAAAAGGAGTGTGCGCCTCCAAATATTTGATCCCTCTTGGCGCTTGGTAGATCCCCTTTTAAGATGGATATATGTTGGTGTTAGAAAATGCCTACAAGGTCGAAACAATTTCCTTTTGAGCACAACCAATGCATTGACTACTCTACTTACTATGCTCTAGTACCAAGTTCGACACTCTTTTCAAATGTTATGTGCCTAAGTGGTTAAATGAAAAACTTGTTGGAAGTTATGCCCTAAGTAGAAGTACACTCTAGATGTTCTTATATTCATTGTGTTTCTTAAGGCTGTGGATGGTGCACTCATGGCTTCTATTCCCTATTAATATGGGGGATGTTGCAATGTTAGGCCTATTATTGGTCGAAGACCTTTCACATTATTCCACTATTATAAGTAAAGAAGGTATATTGACATGTTACCAATTTATTCTCATTAATCAACACCATTTATGGTCACATTAATGCTCTATGTTTACCAATTTTTTAATCAATGGTTAAAATTATCATTGAAACAACGAAAACCTCTAAAATCGACCAAAAATGTATCATTACTAGAAGTTTAAAGGATTTGTTCAAAGATTCTTCTATAAATTTCTCTAACCAAGGCATCAACAACTAAGTTGAATTATAATAAACATTTGAAAGATGATCTTCTCACTAATGAATTTGATATGAGATCATGTTACAAAAAGAAGAGATACATTATGAGATTGAATAAATTTGGTGTCTGTATAAACTATTGAAGAAAATATGGAATCCATTACACAACTCGTAGGCATTATGATACTTTGTATTACACTGTAATAGCTAACATATGTCACTTTCTCTATATATTTCTAACCTACTAGTAAAATATGTCGCTTTCTCTATATTAATCCAGTTTGAATGTTATAATCCATCCTACATCATACACCATATTTTATATATAGTGTAAACAAGGGCTTCCATATGAATTGAGCTAAACTCTAGACGATTTGCATCTTTTTTAGTAGTTTTTGTCGAAATCAAATGATAGGAAAATAACTAAAATTGCAATCTCAATTGCTAGAATTACAATTTTGATTGCAGGAATGGATTTGGCGACCTCGATTGCCCCTACGGAGCACCCAAATTATGCAATTCCAGCAACCCAAAACTGCGATTTCAACAATTTCGGCCAAATTTTTGCTGAAGAAGCCACAAAAATCTCAGTGCAAATTGTCTAACGTTTAGCTTACTCTGTCTATACATTTGCATCATATACATTAAAATTTGTATCCCACGTCCTTGAAAGTAAGGAATACATTAGCATATATATCATGTATATATAATTTATTTATATAAAATAAATTAAACTGAAAGAAATTAAAGACACATAAAGACAAGATGTATAAAAAAATTAAGGAAGACAACATTCAAACACAACATAATCATATACGATTATTATAAACACAACATAATTATATAGGATTGTTATAATTTAACCATTTCTTTTTTGAAGATGCATGATGGATACATGGGAAGGAGAGGCCCCTCTCACTTCCTTGTCCCCCCGATATAAGTAGTATTTAACATACATATTTGTGTGGTGGAGTGTGGAGCTAAGGCAACTTTAGTGGATTATGTGGTTTGTGTGATTTATTAATTAGGTTTCGATCTCTTTATGGCTCTTAATGATGGTGATGGATTTACTTTGTGTATACGGCTTTGTGGATATTTGTTCTTAACATTTCACTAGTACTAGTGGCCTTGGCACCTATCTCTTCATGGCTTGTGGTGGTAGAAATGGTTGGAAAATCAAGTATTACCGAGAGGGGGTGAATTAGTATTAGGTATTTCTTTGCTTTTTATCACCTTATTTTAAAAAAATAACAATAGAAATAGAACACGGTATTTTATTGTGGAAACCCACTGGGAAAAGCCATAAACACTTTTTCTTACTACAAAATTATATTTACAATTATTTCGTAAGCATCGACTTGTTGGATGTGAAAACACCCAATATTTTCATCTATGACTGAAGGATGCAAAGAAACCTAGGATTTTCAGCTACAACTGAAGGATGCACCGACACATTGTTTACCAGCTACAACTGGAAGGAAGATTCGACTTCCTACAGGATTTTGTTTCCTTCCCTTGCACCTCACAACCTCCCTTAAAATGATTATGCATTCTTTGTTTTTTGTACACTTTATATTTTCATTTTTTGTGTGTAACTTTACCCCTTATTTGAAAATCTAAAGCTTTATTTATATACTTTCAATCGTGTCTTTTTTCCTAATTGTCACAACTCTTCATCGTGACCCTTTACAAATAAAACTAATTTATAATTACCTTGTTTGTTTAAACTTACAAGTTTTAATAGTATGATTATGAAATATTTCGTCTTCTTAATCCCGATTTAGATAGATCAAATTCCAACCTATTTATCCCATGATATACAATATGTCGTCAATTATGAATCCGACTGATCGATTATGATGTTGAGAATCAACCACAAAATAAATCTACTGCAGACTCCAACGTTTCGACTTCAACTTTGTCAATTCAAAGTTTGAACTGAACTCCATCAATTCTAATGTCGAATTACACTTTGTCGATTCTTACTAATTCAATGTCGAACTTTAACTTCAACTCAACTAACAATGGTCAACTGGCATTCAATTTCGATTGACAATAGGTTGACTAGATCGACTTCGACTGGTGATGGTCAACAATAGGTAGACATCGAATGTCAATGGTTGATAATAGATCGACTAGGTTGAATTCCACTTCAACATGCAGAGACTTGACCCAACTAGGTCGACTTCGACTTAATGAACACTTTCAACAATAATTTAACTTCAACTTAATAAACACTTTTGACTACACTTTTGACAATAGTTCAACCTTGACGTAATGAACACATTTGACAATAGTTCGATTTCTACTTAATATTTTCCTTTGTTATTAATGAACATATTTGACATCAATGACAATAATACCCAACATTATCCCCCTTTGTCATTGATGATAGCAACTCTCCAATTTTATCCCCCTTTGACATTAATGACAAGGGATCTCAACTATAATAACCCAAAAATTTGTAAAAATTTAGAATTTTTCAAGTGACATAAAATGTCGATAGTCGCAGTTAAGTACCTGCCAAAGGTTAGCGGGAAATGAAACAGTTTATAAAAGAACATGAGATTGCTTCTTTAAAAGAACCTGTAAACTAAAAGGTGTAATCTTGAAAACTTGTGTTAGTGCTCTTAATGACTTAACAGCTGCAATTCTATCAGAGTTAGAAAAGGACTTGCATTTTGTTGCTGCTAGATATACTGATGTTTATCTTTTGTCAAGTAGGTAAGAATTCTTGTATGTGATTGGGGCTTACTTACTGCTCAGCTAACTCCATTGGACTGCTGGTTCCTTACAGGTTTAGCAGGTAAATGTAAGATCCAGTAGGGTGTTAATTAAATTCAAGTCAAGAAGCTACTTCCCTAGCATGATTAAGATGCTAGTCTTAGAAAATGTTTTAATATGTTGCTTGTCTTCAAGGAGGTAATGTCAATTCTTTTTCCGTTGTTACAACTCCATAGTTTGTATTTATAACTAACACCATAATGACGTTTTACCAAAAACATAAACATGGGTTAAAACTTGCAAGAAGAAGTACTTTCCAAAGTTCCTCCAATCGACTGAATATTATACTTTAAAGATCTAAGAACACTATTATTTTTGTTTACCGTGAAGGTTATTTATAAATTTCATAGAGAGAATATAGCTCACGGTTTTGGGTTTAAGTTCACTCCATACTGTTGAGTGTTTCTCACAGCTATCTTCACTTCATGACTCTATAGACATCCTTCTCTTAATGAATGATCAAGTTACTTATGCTTTTAATTATAAATTCATCATTGAGTTGTTAGAATTTTATTGGGATTTCTTTAACTTTTTTAGCCTTTAGTTCATCGAACACTCCTTAAAATATAACACAAAGGATAAGTTCCAAGAGTCCATGACTCTTCTTCTTACTATGGTTATAAGTTATAATATGACCTTTTCACAATTTTTTACCAACCTAGTTATTACACATAACTATTCGACTTGTTTGAATTAACAAGAAAAACTTCTAGGATAAACAAATGTATCAAAGTTATAACCTATAGTCGATTTCCTAAGTATCAAATTATCATGGTAAAAATAAAATTATGGGAAATCATATGATGTATAGTTTTGAATGATTGTTGGTTTGAGAATGCAAATTGTTTTGATGCAGCGCTGACTATGGAACTCTACCCACGCTTGAGGAAATATTTGGAAGGACACGTGGGATGGTTTCACCCTCACAAGGGTTGACTTATAACTCCAAAACCTTACTCATTTTCTTTGTAGAGTGAGGGTTCCTCCGTCTTGTTGGTCGAGCTGAGAGCTCGCGGCCATGGGAGATCTGTAACCACCTTCAAGCTTGGAGCTTGCTTCCCTAAACAACTGATGTGACTATTTGAGAGAGGTCGTGAGTGGTTTCTAGTCTTTTTAATGGTTGAAGTAGTTACAGCGAGTGTGTATATTGGTTTTTATTCAGGACTTGAGGGCTGTTCTTGTCTTGAACATGCAACTGAAAAGTCAGAGCTCGGCCAAGAGTATTTCTTTGTTCATTTTAGTCGATGTTCTTGTTTTCCTTTGCAGTGGTGACTCGGTGTCTTCTTGTCTTCTGTCATGGGCCAAAACGATCCACGGTGGTCGGTTCCCTTAGCTTCATTTAGAAGGAGAATCTTACAGGTAATGAATTGTTCCAAATTCGATTTTAGTTCGTTTAAAAAAAAAGGGTTTTACAAAGTTTAAGATAGATTTGAATAATAATATGGTTTGTAACTTGCAGGTCCTTCTCCCGGCTCTGGCTCTATAGGTGGAAGCGAGCTTACTCCTTCAACAATCCACTTGAGCATACACTTGGTAAGCCCCGGTTGCAAACGAGGGTTTCTTCCTGCAATTTGTTGTGGAATTTAGGTTCTTTGCGGTTGGTTAAAGCGTGGCTTTGGTTTACAAGCTAGCTTGTTGTTTCTTGTTTTCTTGACTCTGTAAGAGTTGAAACCCTTAGAGGGTACTTTGTGCAGGGACGATGAAGGGTCTAGTAGCCATGATGGAAACTGTTTTTTTTTAATTCTCTGCCTTTACGGCCTGAACAATGTAACTTCTTTTACTACTTTCTATAGAGCTCAGCTCTAAGCCCTACGAGGTTGTTGACCTTTGTCTGGTTAATTTTTAGTTTTTAAAATAGATTTTAAGAGAAAATAAAAGACTGTTAATCAGTTAGGATTGTAAAATAATTTAAGGTTTTTACTTGTCAGTAATGTATGGTTACGGTTCGATAAAAATTACTTTGTATAGTTCAGTTTTTAACATGCCTGAGCCTCGAATTTAAATTTTAAAGGCCATAAGCCATGGCTTCTTAATAAATTTTGTTTTTAACAAATTATTGTTGTATTATTTTAGTTATTTATCATGCAATTAAAATGATTTACAATGCATTGTAATTATGGAAATTTTTACTGTGTTAAGAGTATTATTATTACTCTGTTTTGTTCATAAGGGTAAATTCTTAAGTAAACCCTACAGTTCGGGAAGGAATAAATTTTTACTTGGAAACAAATTCTTAGCTTTGTTTTATTATTTTCCTTTAATGAGTTTTACAGCTGTTTTAATTCTTATGAAGGAAGATTTAGGGTAATTACTGCAAGCTTGAGAATAGGATTAAGTTTATCTTTCAATAACCTAGGTAGTTGTAGTTATGTTACAGTAGAAACTTCTGTCTTAAATCAAAGACACATATTGTCTAGAAATCAATTGTTATAAGATTGTAATGAAAATTATCTTAACCTAAACCCTAGGTGATAGTCTGTTTATTATACCTATGTTTACTTGTTAAACTGTAAGTTTTGTGTTTATAAAGAATACTAATATTTAAATAGTTCTATAAGTAGTATGATCTCTAAATGTTTTTATATACCTATGTTCAGTTCTTGTCTGAAGTAATACATTTAATACATAAAGTATTTACTGTTTCTTTACAGAATAAATTCATAAGCAAATTATAGCAGAATTTAGTTACATTTTTTCATTCAGGTTAAATGAAAATCATCATATCTACCTAAACACCCAACTGTACTAGAGTAATGCCTAAGCTACTCGTGGAAAAATATAGTATGGAATTCTAATTCTATTTATTTCTCATTTAGCATATTTACTACTATTTCTAACATAATCTGCCAATTACTAAATCCAACAATACACAGTTACTCCTTTCTTCATAAACCCTAATTAAATACTAACATGCATGTATTTGAAAAATAGTAAACATTTTACTAAATAGAGTAAATAAATATAATAACATGAAAAAAAATAGAACCTGTCAATGATGAGGCGACAACAGCTTAAGGAGGCTGTTCCTCCCAACCAAATCCTAGAGGAAGCTTAGACCGCACTTCCTCAGGACCCCCGAACCTGTTTCTTGGTCCTCCTGGTAGAGTACTGGGTGAAGGATATGTCCTTAAGACCTTATCTCACCTGACTGGTCCAATTACCTCAGTAATTCAAATTTTCTTAGAGCAGTAAGAACTTCAGCCTAATAGCTGCAATAAGTTCAACCTCAGCAATTAACCCCTCAAACTCACTTCAGTAATCCCCTCCATCGAATTTCTCATGAGTAAATTCATTCACTCTGAATGATCACCTCTCAAAAATGAGCAGCCTCAGCTGTCTTCAATGGGAAATTTTATAGATATGCCTAGGTCTTCTGGGTCAATTTTCATTTAATGAGCCACCTGCTCCAATTCCACTTTCTTGGGGAATCATGACCACAAATATAGGGAAGTTTCCAGCTGCAATAGCTGGAAGTAGTTTGAGGATGCTTCCACTTGTCAGTGTACTCTCCACCCAGTATCCTCCACTAAGTGACCAATTAACACTCTTATAACAACTTCCCTAAGCAGTTGTCTCATCATTTATTTATTTATAAATAAAATATTCTGAATTACATTAATTATTCTTGAGCCCACTTGGTCATCAATTACAAACTTAGCATAAAATATAACACAATGTTCCTCAAATACCATTAAATTGTTTTTGCAAATTGGGGCATGTGACATCAACGCTCCCCCTACCATCATTTATCCCCATGTCGACTATATCCTCTTATTGTGGCATGGCACATTTTGCTGTTTTATCCAAAGGAAGAGGGATAACCCCCAGATTTTGTCTCAGATAGGAAAAGGATCCTCGATTTAATGGTTTAGTAAAGATGTATACTATCTGTTCCTTTTTATCAACATACTCCAATTTGACAACATTTTGAGCCACTTGTTCTCTTAAAAAATGATATTCTATTAGAATGTGTTTGGTCTTGGAGAACATAGCAGGATTTTTGGATATGTTTATGGCACTCATTTTGTCACAATGTATCACAATCGGGTCCTCATATTTCACAAGTAGGTATTCTAATGTTTGTTTCATCCAGATGACTCGAGTCCAACATGATGCAACAAAAATATACCTAGCTTCTTCTATCAAAAGTGAAATGGAGGACTTATTTTTGCTTAGCCATGATACCAAGCAATTTCCCAAGTAAAATTCCTCCCCATTGGTGCTCTTTCTATCATCAATACTTACTTCCCAATGTGCATCAGTAAATTCCTTCAGAGTGAAGTCATTTCCTTTTGGATACCATAAACCATACACCATAGTTCATTTTAGATATCAAAAGATTATTTTTACTATTTCCACGTGTGTATCTTTGAGAGCTGATTGGAATATGGAGACTAATCCTACATACTAAATCACATCTGGTCTTGTAGATGTTACATATAGAAAACTACCAATCATTGACCTATACATGGTATGATCTAATTCCAAAGACTCATTATCCTTGCTTAATTATCAACCTGTGACCATAGGAGTACTAATTGGTTTTGAATCTTCCATTTTAAACTTTTTCAACATATCTTTGATAAATTTGGTTTGAGAAATGAAGATCCATTTTTCTGATTGACAGACTTGTAAGCCAAGGAAGAATGTTAGTTCACCCAACATTGACATTTCAAACTCCTTCTTCATTTCTGAAGAAAATTTTACACTTAGAACTTGTAGGTCACTTCCAAATATGATATCATCAATGTAGACAACAACAATGATCATGTTTTTATTTTCAAATTTTATGTAGAGATTATTGTCAGTGGCCCCTCTTTTATATCCTTGTTGCTTCAAGTAGTTTTCCATTCTTGATAACCATGCTCTTAGATCTTGTTTGAGGCCATAGAGCCCCTTTTTTATTTTGCAAACATAATCTTTATTTTCTAATAATAGAAAACCTTTAGGTTGTTCAACATAAGGAACATAGATTTTACATCCATTTTGTATACTTTGAGGTTTTTATAGCATGAAAACGCTAAAAACATTATAATGGCTTCAAGTCTTGCCACAGGTGCAAAAGTTTATTCAAAGTCAATACCTTCAATTTGAGCATATCCCTTGCATATTTGTCTATCTTAGTTTCTTATGACTTGACCATCCTCATTAAACTTGTTTTTGAAGATCCATTTGGTCCCAATAACGTTCATTCCTTTTGGTCTTGGGACAAGTTCCCAAGTTTGTTTTTTCTCTATTTGGTCCATCTCATCATTCATAGTGTTGATCCAATCATTATTTTTGCTAGCCTCTTCAAATTTTTTTGGATCAACCAACGATATTAATGCTTGTTCTTGAAACATTGTCTTCTTCTTGTACTGACTCCTGCATCTTTGTCACCTATGATTAGAGTTTCATGGTGATTCTTTTGAATTCTTCTGGATGGAGTATTTGTATAATATCTAGGAGAGTCTTCATATTCACTTTCTTCCTTTTGTTCTAAGGCCTCCTGTTTTTGAGAAACTTCATCTTCGTCTTCTTATTTTATAGATTCCTTATTTTGAGAGTCTATGTCTTCCTCTTCCTTTAAAAACTCCTCCTTTTGAGAATCTTCATATTTCTCTTCATCATTAGTTTCTTCATCATCCTCCCTTTCCTGAACTTCAACCTTTCTTGGTTTGGTGTCATCGACAACTACACTTGCACTTTTTATTACCTTGTGTGATGTGAGATTGTGACATCTGCATGCCTTTTTGGTGGATGAATATCCAAGAAATATGCCTTCATCTATCCTGGAGTCAATTTTTCCAAGATTATCATCATCTATCTTTATGTAGCACTTACTTCCGAAGACTCTAAAATACTTGACTCATGATGGTATGATAAACCATAGCTCGTGTGGGGTTTTATCATTATTTATTTTGATCCGTCCTCTGTTTTGTATATAAACAACTATATATATTGCTTCTCTCCAATAGATATCTGGAAGTTTAGCTTCATTAAGCATGGTTTTGTCTGCTTCTTGAATTGTGCTATTCTTTCTCTCATTTACTCCATTTTTCTAAGGAGTTTTTGGGGTTGAAAACTGCCTTTTGATACCATGAGTTTCACAATACTGATTGAATTCATTTGAGGTAAAATCACCACCATTGTCTGACCTTAGACATTTAATTTTGAGATTTGTTTCATTCTCAACTCGTGCTTTAAAATATTTAAACTTCACAAAAGCATTATATTTTTCCTTGAGGAATGCCACCCAAGTCATACTTGTATTATCATCAATGAACAACATAAAGTAACACTCAACTTGAATTCTTTTGGTCCTTCTAAGTCCACAACGGTCAGTGTGAATTATTTCTAGTGGCGATGTTGTATGCTCTTTGATCTTAAATCTTGCCTTTGTTTGTTTCCCATGAATACAATGTCTACAAACATAGTTTGGAGGTTTTATGATCTTTGGTAAGTTTCTTACGACTCCCTTCTTACTTGATTTTACAAGATTGTCAAATTTCAAGCGCCCCATCCTTCCATGCCACAACATGCTTCCATCAATTTAACTCATATAACATCGTTCTTCATTTTCTAGGGTGTATACACTGCTTGTAGTTCTCATAGCAGCCCCAACACGTTTTGCTGAATTTTTCTTCCTGATTTCACACTTGGAATCAAATATGCAAATGTGCCCTTGATCACAAGTTTGACTCACACTTAGGAGATTTGGTGTTAAGTTTTCTACTAACAAAGCATTTTTTGCTTTAACCTTATTGCTAAGAGCCATTGTTCCTTTACCAATTATTTTAGACGATAGATTATCTCCAAAAGTGACTTTTCCCTTTGGATCTCATTTTCGGCTAATAAATTTGCTTGAGTCTCATGTCATGTGCTTGAACGTCCACTATCCCTGTGCCATATATTTTTATTTTTTGTGGCACATAGGGCTATTGAACATTTTTCTTTCACATATTCTATTCTTTTCCAATCTTTTATTTTTTCCTTGTCTCTAGTTGTGATTTTTTTTTAATAGGAGTAAATGGTTTACAGTTTCTAGCTATATGCCCCAAGTTACCACAATTGTAACATTCTTTGTCATACCTCTGTAAAGGTACAAAGGAATTATGACTTCTACCTTTTGGAGGATCACTAGAATTCACTTCCTTCTAGGGAGATTTTTTATTATGATTTTGGTTCATCCTACAATCAAATTCTTTATGCGCAAAATTGTTACATACATAACAATTACCCAAAAAGAGTTGCAGATTTTTGTTTGTCATTGGTCGTCTTGGCATTTTAGTTGTACTCCTTTCATTTTGAAAATAATTAAATTTCTAATAGTCTTCGTTTTTAAGTGATTCTTTGAGTACATTAGCATAAATCCTTTTGTTTCCATCTTGCATTGTGGGAGAGGGTTGTTCTGACTTCATTCCTTTTTCATAGCACAATCCAATTTTATTAATGGATGATCTATGGAAACTTAATATGTCATCTATATTTTTTGAGTTTTTGACAAATTTTGATTGAAAGTGAGACTAATTCATCCTCGTCTTTATCTAGTTCTTACTCTCTTTTCTTGAGCTGTTGTTCTCGACTGTTTTCAACCCTTTAAACTTCTTGAAGCTGATTTTCTAAGTCAGCAATAATTCTTTCTATGTCATTGTTTTTCTATTCAACCTCTATCACTTTAGTTTTTAATTGTTTGTACATCCTTTAATACTTCCTTAATTCTTCAAGAGCACTTATGAGTTCTGCTTCAAGGTCTACCACTCCTTCTTATTCTTCTTTAGGGTTTTCTCTTTTTATTCCCATGAACAAAACTTCTACTTCTTCATCTTCACTAGACTCATCTGAGAATATATCATACAAGGAGTAAAAGGTATTCCCCCCCATCCTATAATTCCCATTTGTCCTTCTTAGAGTCCTAATGGAACTCATCATTGTCTTCATGTTTGGGATAAGGACATTTGGAAGCAAAGTGACCAACTCCCCCACAATTGAAGCATTTTAAGGGTAATTTCCCTTTGTACTTACCTATACCTTTCTTAATATTTTTAACAAGAATTTATTCTTCATCATTAGAGTCATCCAATTGGATCTTACTTTTAGATTTCTTGGCTACTTTAGATGCTTTCAAAGCTGCTTACTTCTTTTGAGAGTTATATTGTCCAGTCCTCATCTCATAAGCTATGAGGAACCCATATGGTTCATTCATGGTAAGTTTGTCCATATTTTCTCTCTCTTCCAGGGTGGAAATATTAGGATTGTAAATCATTGGAAGTGATCTTATCACTTTTTCAACTATTTCAATTTCTTCCTATTCTTCTCCGAGTCCTTGAATCATATTAACAATTTCATCTATTCTCTCAAAGTATTATGATATGTTCTCTTCTTCCTTCATTTTTAGACTTTAAAATTGAGCTTTAAATGTTTGTAGTTTGGCCCTTTTTACCTTGGTATCTCCTTCATTGATGGTATTCAACTTGTCCCAAATCTCCTTTGTTGTATTTTAATGCATCACTTTGGCAAAAACTGTTCTGTTTATCCCATCCAAAATTGCATTACTAGCTTTTGCATTGTATCCAAATTGATTTATTCCTTCAAGATCCATAGGAGGATATTTTGGATATCTATACCATGTTTCTATAGATAACCAAACTTCAAGTCCAATAGACATTAAATGACTTCTCATCCTAACACTCTAGAACACATAATCTTAACCATTGAATACTTGATGGCCTCAAAGACCAACTAGATCCAAGACTTCAATTTACAGGCTGAATTCCTGATTGAAATATTCTTTCTAACCTTTAACTCAGGTTCTCTGCAACTCCTCATTCCGCAAGACATTTCCCGCAACTCCTTTTCTGCAACTTCCACCTTTTCGCAATTTCATCTTTTCCGCAAACATCGTTCTGCAAGACGTTTCCCGCAACTCATTTCCCACAACACCCTTTTCCGCAACTTTGCGGATTTTGGGATGCATATTTACAAATTTTTAAATTGAACTTCCACAACTAATTGCAACCACAATGGTCTATCCTGCACGAGGGTTGCGAAACTTGACTTATTGAAACTGAGTTCCCGCAATTTCCATGTTCCCGATTTCCACAATCTCGAAGTCTTCCGCATCGTTGATTCTTGCGGATTAGTTCTAGATCATTGATCTGTATCCAGATGTAGAACAGATTGTAACCGTTGATTTTTGTCGCGATATTTCTTTGTCGTTCGATCTTCTCTAAGATATTTCTTCGTAGCTCGCCAAATTGATCACTAAAAGGATCAATTTCTCTGCAATTCGAAAACTAAAGAATTTATACTCAGAGTTATATGGAGTGAACGCAGGATGAATTCATATCTCTACAGATTTATATAAAACCTGGAATCCATCAAAAAACACACATAATGTAATCCTCTATTCTTTATACAATTTTATCGGAATTTCAAACACAGAGAATTCAACTTATTCACTCCTTCTGTGCACACTCTTTATTCTCTCATCTTTCACTCTTCTCTCACACTCTCCCTAAACATATTACAATCAAATTAATTTATAACACTCAGAAAACCTGTGAGATCCGACTAAGTTGGATTTGAGGACATGATAAAAGAAAACCCTATTGACAAAGATATATGCTTGAGAAATCCACACAGGGATCAAGGAGAACAAAGGCAAAATTGCCACTTATTAAAAATTTAAAACTAATTCTATCTATTTGTCATCGAACCCTATCCATCTAGAACTTGATTACAAGGCAAGCTGGCTCATCAGTCAATGAACTTCAAGCTTGCTAAGCTGATTCATTAGTCAATGAACTTCGAGTTGGATGCTCCTACATCATACTCCCGGGGAAGAAAAGATTTTTTCATTAAGTCTCCAGACAGTACATTGTACTTGGAATTTTTTTGCTCTGTCATCTAGGATGCATCTTCAATAGGTCAATTTCTCCATTTGACCAGGTATTGAAAGAAGGTTTTGTTCCTGATCTTCCTTAAGATTCTTTTGTCAAGGATGGATTCAATATGAGGTTGTTCTTTTTGTGGAATTTGTCCTTGCCAATCTATAGCTGGATCACCTCTATTTGAAGTTACACCATCTGGTTGGATACCTGCACCTCTAAAAGGATATAAATCTGAAACATTAAAAATTGGTGAAATATGAAGGTCAGAAGGAAGTTCAATTTCATAAGCATTTGCAAAAAAAATCCTTAAAACTTGACAAGGTCCAATCTTTTTAAGCTTCAACTTATTATAAGTTCCTTTAGGGAACCTTTCCTTTTTAATAAAGGCCATCACTAAATCTCCAATCTGAAAATTCACTTCTCTCCTCTTTAGGTCTGCTCTCTGTTTATACTTCTCTGCACTTTCCTGTAATCTCTTCTTGATGTTTTCTTGTAGCTCATGCATACTAACTGCAAAGTCTTCACCCTCTGCACTTCTATTTTCATTTTTTCCCAAATATCTAAGTTCATATGCACCTCTTGGATGCATCCCATATACAATTTGAAAAGGACTCATACATGTACTTCTATTGGGTGAATCATTGTATGTGAACTCAGCCTGAGCTAAAGCTAAGTCCCACTATTTTGGATGTTCATACACTAGATTTATCAGTATATTTCCCAAGCTCATGTTTACCACTTCAGTCTATCCATCACTCTAAGGGTGATAAGTGGAGCTAAAACTGAGGTTAGTCCCCAATTTCTTCCATAGATTTCTCAAAAAATGACCAACGAATTTGGTATCTCTATCAGACACAATAATCAAAGTAAAACCATGCAACTTTACAATTTCTGAAAAGAATAGATTAGCAATGTTTGTTGCATCATTAGTCTTTTTTCATGCAATGAAATTATCCATTTTGGAAAATCTATCTACTACAACATAAATTGAATCATGACCTCTTTGATTTCTAGGTAAACCTAAAACAAAATCCATTCTTATTGAATCCCAAGGCCTAGCTGGAATACGTAATGGTTGATACAATTCTGTGTTCTGACTTCTCCCTTCTGCATGTTGACAGACTCTACATCCTTCAACAAATTTCTTCACATCATGTTGCATATTTGGACAAAAATAAAAATTACTCACCAAAGCAAAAGTCTTGTCTTGCCCAAAATGTCCTGAGAGACCCTTGCTATGCTTTTATTGAATTAAATTTTCCCTCATTGAACATCTTGGAATATACAACTTACTGTATTTGAACAACAATCCTTCCTACATCATATAATCTACCCACTGGCTTCTGTTATGGGTAACTGGATTTTCACAGGAAGCATAAATATCCTTGAAATCTACATCCTCTTTATACAAAGCAACCAAATTTTCAAATCCCAAAGTATTGACCTTAACTTCGTGCATTACCAAACTTATCCTGCTCAAAGCATCAACAACTTTATTAGACTTACCACTTGTATGTTTGATAATGAAGGTAAAGCTCTGCAAAAATTCTACCCATTTAGCATGCCTTTGATTTAATTTAGGTTGGCTGTTGATGAACTATAAAGCATGATTGTCAGAATACAAAACTAATTACATAGGAATTAAATAACATCTCCACTTTTTAAGAGCCTGCACAACAACATATAATTCTTTATGATACGAAGAGTACTTTTGTTTAGCTTCATTCAAATTTTCACTGAAATATTCCACTGGCCTCTGTTCTTGACTTAAGACTTCTCCCACTATTGTTCCACTGGCATTTGTCTCCACTTGAAACACTTTATCAAAACTGGGCAAAGCCAAAATAGGATTCTCAGCTATTTTCTTCTTCAACAATTTAAAATTTCTATCGACTACTTCGGTCCATTGGAAAGGTTGTTTACTTCCTTTGAAAGTATCTATTAAAGGTGCACATATCTGACTGAAATTCTTAATGAACTTCCTATAAAAAATGGCAAGTCCATGAAAACTTCTTACCTCATAAGCATTCCTTGGAACTAGCCAATCTAAAATTGCTTGCACTTTTTCAGAATCCATTCTCAGTCCTTCTTCTAAAACCATGAACCCCAAGTAGACCAATTATTTTTTTTAGGAAGCTACACTTCTTCAAATTTACTAGCAACTTCTCCTTCTACAAAGTCCTCAACACCAACTTAAGGTGCCTTAAATGCTCTTCTCTATTCTGACTAAAAATCAAGATTTCATTCAGATATACTATCACAAAATTTCTAGTAATTTCTTTCAAAACCTCATTCATCAATCTCATGAAAGTACTGGGTGCATTTGTAATCCCAAATGACATCACTAACCACTCATATAGACCATCATTAGTTTTAAATGTTGTTTTCCATTCATCCCCTTCCCTTATTCTAATCTGATGATATCCACTTTTCAAATCTATTTTGGAAAAATATTTTGAACCACTTAAACAGTCCATCAGATCATCAATTTTGGGTAAAGGAAATCTATACCTGATAGTGATCTTGTTGATTACCTTGCAGTCATTACACATTATCCATCCACCATGTTTCTTTGGACTTAACACAATAGGTACGACACAAGGACTCAAGCTCTCTTTCACCAATCCCTTCTCCAATAGCTCCTGTACTTGATGTTTGATTTCTTCATTATCTAGAGGGGTTAATCTGTATGATGCTTTGTTTGGTAAACTTACACCAGGTATTAAGTCAATGTGATGACTAATACTTCTTACAGGATATAATTCATTTGGAAATTCATCCACAATAATGTCCGCATACTCATCAAGCAAAGTTAGTAACTTCATCTGGAAAATCATCTAAATTTGTAGAAGTTAAAATTACCTTTGACTTACCAATAAGAGAAAAATGTAGATCCTTTTCTTTCTGAACTTCCTATAACAGTTCTTTTTAGAAATCAACAGAATTCTTGATCCTAAACTTCCTTGAACTGCTTCATCTTCCAAGGGTGACAAGGTATGTCTCTTCCCATCTTTCTCCAGAAAATAAGTATTCTTCCTCCCATCATGAAGAGATTTCCTGTCATACTGTCATGGCCTCCCTAAGAGTATATGGCACACATCCATAGGAATTATGTCACAAAATGTTTCATCCTTTTAAGTACCAATCTGGAACTCCACATTACACTGCTTATTCACCAAGAGCTCATGTCCTTTTTGTAACCAGGACACTTTGTAAGGAGTGGGATGCTTCATCCTCTTTAACCCTAGCTTCTCTACCATATCTATGGAAACCAAATTATCAGTACTACCACTATTAATAACCATTTTACAACACTTACCTTGTGACTTACACCTTCTTCTGAACATATTTTTTCTTTGAACTAGTTCATGTTCCTGTTTCTCTGTCTTCACCAAGAATCTCTTCAACATAAGGGCCTCTCCATCCCCTGGAGGATTATTCACCTCTGTTTCTTCTTTGGGTTCTTCTTGATCCTCTGTAACATTCACATTTCTATGACCTGTTGATTTTATTTCCTGGACAATCCCAAGACATATGTCCAATCTCTCCACAAGTATAACATCTTACTTCTCTATTTCTACCTCTTCCTCTACCTCCTCTGAATCCTCCTCTCTGGAATGATTGAATGCTATTGCTAGAACTTTTAGCTTCATCTTTAGAAGTTCTACCTCCTCTATTTGGAACACTTCTACCTCTTACCATGTTATTTCCTTTGTTCCTTTGGCTTTTCTTTTTTAGCAATTTCTCTTCTACCTTTAAAGATACCTGATATGCATCTTCTGCAGTTTTCAAATTTAATAGACTGAATTCATCTTGTATATCATATCTCAACCTATTGATATACCTATCTACTCTTTCTATACCTCCCTCTGTGTGTCTATATCTAATATTCAGTCTAAAAAACTCTTATGTATCTTCCTTTACTATCATAGCCTTCTGTCTAAGGTTATGTAATTGTCTAAGAAGATTTAACTGATAGTCCTTAGGCATAAATTGACATTTAATCTTATGTAGCATCTTATCCCAAGATTTATTTTTGTTCTTACCTCTTCTTTCTCGATGGATCTAGAGCTCATCCCACTAGATAACTGCATGTCCCTTCAATATGGTAGCTGCATATCTTACTTTCTTCTTGTCTTCTATCTCTTCAAAATCAAAGTATTTACTAAAAGCATTAATCCAATCCATAAGTTATTCAACATTTAAGTTACCTGAATACATAGGTACTTCTATTCTTGGTTTGCCACTGGTTTTCATCAACATCTTCAAGATTTTAACTTCATCAGGATCTTCTTCTTCTTCCTCAGAAGATTCAGATTTGACTTCTTCATCACTATCATCTAAATTATTTGAATGTTTCTTTCTTTCCATAGCTTCTAACCTTTCTTCCAGTATTCTCATATTTATTTCCATTTCTGTTTCTACAGGTTGTCTTCCTCAACCACATCCTACAGGAACTCCATGTATGCGTCCTCTTCTTGGCGGCATGTTTCTTCACAGACTCAACTAATCAACTGAGCTACTATGCAGAATATTTGTTCTGCTCTGATACCAAAATTGATTTCCTCAAATACCAACTAGATACAAGACTTCAATTTATAGGCTGAATTCATGATTGAAATATTCTTTCTAACCTTTAACTCATGTTCTCTACAACTCTTCATTCCGCAATATGTTTCCCGCAACTCCTTTTTTGCAACTTCCACCTTTCCGCAAATGTCATTCTGCAAGATGTTTCCTGCAACTCCTTTCCCGCAACACCCTTTTCCGAAACTTTGTGGATTGCGGGATGCAGCTTTACAACTTTTTAAATTGAACTTCTGCAACTAATTGCAGCCACAACAGTCTATCGCACATGCGGGTTGTGGAACTTGACTTATCGAAACTGAGTTCCTGCAATTTCCATGTTCCTGATTTCCGAAATTTCAAAGTATTCCGCATCGTTGATTCTTGCAGATTGGTTCTCAATCGTTGATCTATCTCCAGATGAGAAACATATTGTAACCTTTGATTTTCATCGCAATCTTTCTTCGTCGTTCGATATTCTCTGAGATATTTGTTCGTAGCTCACCAAATTGATCATTGAAAGGATCACTTTCTTTGCAATTCGGAAACTAAAGAATTTATACAAAGAGTTATATGGAGTGAACACAGGATGAATTCATATCTCTATATATTTATATAAAACTCAGAATCCATCAAAACACACACGGAATGTAATCCTCTGTTATTTATTCAAATTGATTGGAATTTCAAACACAAAGAATTCAACTTATTCATTCCTTCTGTGCACAGTCTTTGTTAGAATAATCAACCCATAGTTTAGCCACTTAGACATTAATTCAATTATTTTTTTCTTATTTGCCTAGTTCATGTGTCCCACCTTGTGCAAGTTGCTATTTGCCTATCCATAGAGGTCAAACTTGCCACATTTGACTCATGTAGTGCATGGGAGAGCTAAAGGAATCAATTTTGCTTTATTCCTGGCCTCCTAGGCGCCCTCTACTTTTTCTGCTTTATTGCTTGCTTTTTCAGTGTTTTAAGGCAAAAGGAAAAGCTAGACTAGGTGAGGTTGACTTGTTTTTTGTCCTACACATCCTCCTCTCTTTTCTCCATGCAAAAGCATGTATGAGATGCCATTCCACCACTCTTTAGCTTGCCTATGCCTTTTTTCCAATTCGTGAGCTCCATGACAGATTTGGGATCATCTTTTTACACCTATGGGGGATTTGCTTATTTTTCGGAAGCCTGCTTTATGCTAGATTTGGATGCCTCCTCATGCATTCGATTTCTTGATGTATTCTATTTATTTAGAAACCTATGTTATTACAAGGTTGTCTATTGTACACTCAGTTAATACAATTTAGTGTTACAGCTCCATATTCAGTCTCTCTTGTTAGCAATTTTGCATGATCAATTGATAATTGTTGTGAGTAAAATTAATCTATTGCTGGCCTTAATTTCCACACGGTATCAGAGCCATTTTAGGTTGTTTCTCTCCTTCAAAAATTGTTTTGCAGGTTCGACATCAAGACTGGGAGCCTTCTACTGACAGCCGGGACATATTTTCTAGAGCTATGGATCAATCACAGAAAACTATCTTGACTCCTTTCAATTTCTTTGAATGGAAAGAAGACATGGAGATACTGTTGAGAGTGAAAGGCCTCTACAGGGTGACTATGGCAACAGAAGCAGAGCCCAATGCAGCTACAGAGAAGATAAAATGGCACAATAGGAGGGATGAGGCTTATGGCCTCCTGTGCCTGAGTATTTCCAGAGACCTCCTTTTCCATCTCGATGGATTGAAATCACCGAATGAAGTATGGGAGAATCTTGCTGATCTTTTTGGAAAGACATATGAGATGAGGGGACATCAAATCGAGAATGAGTTGATTTCTCTGAGTCCAACAAGCTTTGAATCCCTGCAGCTATATT
Organism: Pseudotsuga menziesii; assembly: GCA_001517045.1. NCBI lineage: Eukaryota > Viridiplantae > Streptophyta > Pinopsida > Pinales > Pinaceae > Pseudotsuga > Pseudotsuga menziesii. The sequence continues at coordinate 516,097 of LPNX011151314.1, forward strand.
TCTCCAAGTTCAAAGCACNGTTCAGTAATGTGCTATATGTCCCTAGTCTCGCCTCCAACCTCCTGTCAGTGTACCAGATGACCCACACTGGGTCTCCTAAGAAGGTCATATTCTCCCCCGATGAAGTT